>JAWQRN010000183.1:0-34977 GCA_033557685.1 Sperchopsis tessellata
ACATGGCAATCTATAATTAGCACTTTTAAGAGCTACATGTCTTGATAATGTTCCCTGCAACGGTGGACGAAACGTCGGTAAATCCAAAAGTCAACACCCGGTTATCTCCCGGAAAACCTGAAGAAATTTTCATGGTGATATTTTGATTTTAATCAGAACCAAGATTTTGATTTGTTTCAACTAGAGTATGTTACCTCTCTTCATTTGTGGCCGGTTCCTCTGGGCACGTAACTCCGCAAGATATTTTATAGAGAATTAGATTAATATTAAAAAATTTCACTTTGATTAAGCACTATTGGTAAACAACTCAATTTTCTCAAATATGTAGGTCGAGTATTTCGAATAACAAGACAAGCCATTTCGTTTAATCCCTGTAATAAAAAATGACTTCGGTTACTTATTTTGCAAATTTTTGTATCACCGGGATATAACGAATTTTTTTTTGTGAGAAAACAAATTGTATTTAGTAGATTGGTAGACAAGTTTTTGATCATTTTAAAACCTCGTGAAACGTATGTGAAGAGAAATTTAGAGCGGAACAAATGTTTTAGGTTACATTGAAGCTGTACTACACGTGTTTTTTTCATAAAATCACGAAAGCGCGCATGTATTAGACTTGTAAAATTTCAGATTTCCATAGATGTTTATATTTTCATCAATAAAATGAACTCATTTAATCATTATTATTTTATGTACGACCATATGTACTCTAAATTGCGTCGAGCCCCTTGCAGACCTCCACAAAATATAATTAGTTTATAAATAGCAAGTATTAAGAAAGTTTGTTTATATATTTACGCAAAAAAACGTGTTTTATGTTAAGAAATAATCAAACAATCGACTGATCGACAAATCAATGAATTGACGTATGATGAATAAAGTAAGTGTTTGGAAAACTTGTTTGTATATTTATTCTAAAATATCTTCATGTATGTTGTGCGAATTAGATCGTGGAGCGTCTTATTATGTGAATTTCTTTATGTCTGTTCTGGAATGTCTCGACTTTTATGTACGTAAGGACGTATACGTATTAGTAATTATTTTCACTTCCAAGGTACTCTCAGAATTTAGTACAATAAAACCTATTTATAAATGCAGTATTATGATTATTTTAACTAGTTAATTTAAACTTTAATTTTTCACACGCACACATTTAAACGTTCGTATATAAACGTAAAAGTGAAGCACGTGGTGCTAATAGTTGTCACGGCCACACAAATTTAAAATATAGCACTTGAAGTATGTAAAATTTGCTGTTTGCCAAGATTATTTCGGAAATGGAGCCAGATCAAATGCCAAGTCAAGATTTCGTTGGAAGTGGTTTCAATTAGTTTTTCTTTTCGGAATAATTGTGAACAAACGAAGTTTAGCAAAATTTGGTCTTGATCTTGGTGATTACTGAAATATTCTGTTTCTAAGAAAATAAATTGCTAAAATGTTATTTATCTGCTATATTGCATTAAATAAAAGTAATAGTATAACATCAAATAGTCTAAATTTATTACCATATGTCCTTCCACTTTAATTACTCTATATGTTAGATTGTTCGTGCATTTTAAGCCAAAATTACATCTGTATTAATACTAAGTTTACGAATAATCAATGTTTGGTAAAATACTGACCCAAATGTCTCTGTATAATACGTCGCTAAGATGAATTATAAACCTATTGAAGAGATTAGTAATTGTAGTGCGAAATTTATCCACTTAAAGTCCACTTACCAATATGTTATGTTAATGGTCCAAGAAGTTTACAGCCCTCAACAAAAAAGAGCTTCTATTTCATTCATTATTTGCTGGTTTAATATTAAAGATATATTCTGCTGTATCACCTTTAAAAATATCTGCTCACAATTTAGAATCACCCTATATATCAAATGAAATATTTAAACCTAAGAATTGTACTTGCTTTTATTTTTTATATGCAAGCTACGGCTATGGAAATAATGTTACTTTATCAGTTTTAATTTTTTTTTCAGAAAACAGGATCAACTGTAAGATTTTTCAACCACTCCGATTACTACACTGTACATGGTGAAGATGTTACCCTTGTATCACAACAAGTTTTCAATACCAGTGTCGTCAAATATATGGGGCAAGAACCAAAACTCAGCTATGCTGTTCTTAGCCGTGCAAATTTTGAGAAATTTGTTAGAGAATTGCTCCTCATCAAACAATATAGAGTGGAAGTTTATGTAAAACCTACACAGAGTAAAAATTTTGACTGGCTTTTGGAATATAAGGGCTCTCCTGGAAATTTATCTCAATTTGAGGAGATTTTGTTTGATAATCTAGATATTGTCGTCAGTACTGCAGTAATGGGTGTAAAGCTATGTAAAGCTAAGGTAAGAATTATTCTTAATTTAAACTAAATATCTTTATATTTTGCTCCGATAGTGTCAAGTTGTGGGAAACAGCTAGATATCAAAGTTCCAATTTCTAAGTAACTAGAGACCACCACATTATCATGAATTTTAATATGATAATTATATCAAAGAAACAATCTATGATGCAGTATAAGATCTTGGAGATGAAACTATAAGCTTTCAAATTTTATTAGTCGAAGTGTAATATGTATTATTGGATTGTGTTCATCTTATTTTAATGTTACGTAATAATTTTTAAATTTAATTTTTTCCATTTTATTAATTTTTCAGGTGTTAGCAATAAGTTGTGTAAATACAACAGAAAGCCAGTTTTATGCCACTGAAATAGATGATAATGAATTCTATACCGAATTAGAAGCCTTAATTACACAGATAGGTCCCAAAGAATGCCTTATACCCAGTGGTGAAGCACCTGAACTGGCAGCTCTCGCAAAGGTTTTAGAAAGGAATGGTATAATGGTAGTTAAAGTTAAGAAAAGTGATTTCACTTCAGATGATGTCATTCAAGACCTCAATAGGTTGCTGTATTTTGCTGACAAACAACAAGAAAATGCTTTGTCTTTCCCTGAAACAAAAATGACAGATGCTATGGGAAGCTTGCAGGCTGTTATCAAATATCTTAATTTAACCGCTGATGACCAAAACTTTAACCAGTATAAAATTTCATCTTTAGATTTTCACCGCTATGTTCGTCTGGACAATGCCGCTCTTAGTGCTCTCAATCTATTGCCTAAACATGGAGAAAGTGTAAACAGCAATACTAAATATAACAGTGTATTTGGAGTACTTGATAATTGCTGCACACCTCAGGGTCGAAGACTTTTGGACCAATGGTTAAAACAACCATTGCGAGACTTAAATCTTATTGAGGAGCGACTTGAAATAGTAGAAACTTTTTTAAATGATTCTGAAGTTCGGAATACACTCTCTAAAATTACTTTAACACGTTTTCCAGATCTAATAATTTTAACAAAGAAGTTATGCACCAAAAAAGCAAATTTGCAAGATTGTTATCGCATTTACCAAACAGTCGAGAGTATACCAAATTTAATATGCATCCTACAGCAACCTGAGAATAAATGCATTCAAGCTCTACTTGCTGATCCATTGGGAGAACTCTTGCTAGATATGGAAAAATATCAATTAATGGTTGCAGAAACAATAGATTTGGATCTTGTGGATCGTGGAGAGTTTCTTATCAAAGCTAGCTTTGATGAAGAATTAGGTCGTAAGTATTTTGTCTAAAAATATAATGGAAATATAAATTATAAATGCCTATATTCTAAATTTTGAAAATACCAAAATGGAGCAGTGTGGTTCTTAGCTGGAAATTCATGTAATACTAATTTGTTTGTCCAAACCTGCTTCAAAATATTATGAATTTAGTTTAGAAATGCTTTTATATGTCATTATGTTAGTCCCTGGATATGAGGATATCACAAGTATAATGTTGTCAAGTAATCAGGGCCATGAGTCATGATCTATTACATCTGATTTGACAGGTAGCTCTCAAAAGTTTAGAACCTAGATCCTTTATCTTCACATGCTTTAAATGTTAAATTGTTGAGTGATGAATCTGAAAAAAAAAATAAAGTAAATATTATTCGGCACTTGAGAGTCCTCAAATTAATGTCGATATATAGATGCTCCTACGTGTAACAGTAACAAAATTCACAATACACCTTTCTAGAATAATAGTATATGCTTTTCACTGAGGACCAGTTCTTTTTTATATTGAAAAATATAAACATTAGTGATTGTTATCTTCTAATACAGTACTATATACCATACTGCGAAAGGTGTTGCATATTATAGGTCCTTTAACATATCTTGTAAATTTATCTTTTAGCCAGGGAACATACTGCCATGGGAAAAAGAATTCGTTGCTTCCTTGGCAGCACATGTATGTATTAATCAAATATCAAAATAATACATACTGCCGTGTTTATCAACTTTAGAGTTTTGCTTTTTAGTCAAAATTATCAGGCTCTGGATGCTGGTTGATGTCGATAATATAGTTTGTTAAACATATATATGAGCACTCTTATATTGATTTCAAAGTCATCTTGTCTGTTTGTTAACATTTTGGGCCCTGTGCTATTTTCGATTTTAATTATTGATGTTTTGTTATTTAATCTTTTTCTTATTTTATATACTGATAATACCTGAGCTATTGGATCAGGAGAAAGTTTGAGTGAAGCTTATGGAGGTTTTAGGCATGTTAAATTTCTTGGTTTGGTGGTGGTACAACGTACTTTACAAAACTACTGGGGATAATTTGTCATATATTAATGAGGATGTAAAGATGGATTGAGCATCTCTCTGAAAAAGTGGGTGTTTTTAATAAAAAAGGTCCCAGTTTTGTTTTTATGTAATCTGGCCGACCTCGATTTGATCATAATTAATTATTGCTTAGTTTTTCTAAAACTTTTGAGCCTTTTAGACCGTACCAGAGTAATAATAATTCAACTGGGAGGGAACATCATCGGATGTCTAAGAAATCTGATATTTCTAGGCGTGAAGGTTGATGAGAATATGAACTAGACAGTATACTATGAGGTACTATCCAAATTGTTTAGTTCAGTGTTTTACTACACATGAATGTTTAGAAATCTTATGGTACTTGTGCATGAACTTTCTTTCTATTGTGCTCAAGTTAACTTTTGTTCATAATATTGAGTTTGTTTGGAGATATATCAGCCATGTCTGCTGATTATCCAGAAGAAGATTTGATATATGTAAATAAGTAAGTAATTTATTGGACCAATAAAGTATGTTTGTATGGCCGATAAAAAATGGAAATAAAAATACATTCACATTAGTGTACATAAATTAAAAAAATCACAAAAAGTAAAATCATTATATATGTATATAACAATTCAACATACTCGCATAAAAATTCTGAAAAACTGGACTGAAAATAAACAGGAATATTATAGTTGAACATTAAATAATTCCAGAATGGAGTAAAAGGAATGATTCTCTAGTAAGTTTAATTTTAGAAACTTGATATCGTTCACCAGCTTTTCTACTAGTACTAAGCAGTGCTGATCTTTGGCAACATCCCCTTCCTGTAATCATTTGAAGTGCATGCTAAAAAACTAATGGTGTTCTATTCAATGACTCGTCTCTTTTGTTAATTAATGTGACAATTTTATTTATACCCTAATTAAGGAATTTTAATCTGAAAATGAAAAATTACAGTGCAGATTATGATTAGTAATGATACACACAGATCTTATGGCGGTTGAGCAGTAAGTCTTAAGAAACGTAGGTGCTTATTATACACTTGAATTTTCATTATACTTTTAAAGAAATCACATCCTTAATTTCCCATTACACACGCATGCGCATTATATTCGAGATTTTATGGTACTTTATCATAAGATTTATTTTAGGGTATGTTTGCTGATGAGTTTATTGCCCAGAAGAAGATTCTTCCATGTAGTGCTTCTGCTTGAAACATTGTTTATTGTAGAAACATATTCCTATACTATGATGTTCGTTCACTGCCTAGGTAATTTTCTGTTGAACAGAGGTTTGCCGCAAAATTATCTCGTTTTGACTGATCACTGAAAGGATAGAAATATTATGACCTTCATTATTCTGACTATAGGATCTATTGTGTAAACTCAAAGCATAATTGCTATCGTACTGATCAATTCCTTAATAAGCATATATTTTTCATTTTCAGAGTTGTATAAGAAAAAACAAGTTGTTGAAGAAAAAATGCAGAAAGCTCTTCGAGTGGCTGCATCTGATTTAAACTTTGAACCTGGAAAATCATTAAAACTGGAATGCACTGATCAACATGGATATTTCTTCCGCCTTACTCTTAAAGACGAACATTCTTTGCGACAAAATAAAAAGTACCAAGTAATTGGTGCTATCAAAGGTGGGGTTAGATTTACTAACAACAAGCTAACGGAATTGAACGGTACCTACACTGAGCTATATGAACAATATGAATTAGCTCAAAAAAATGTTGTAACAGAGATTTTTGAAATAGCAAGTGAGATATTTGATGATACTTGTCTTGTAACAATTTTTACTCTTACTAAAAATATGTATTTGTTTATATTTTAGGTGGTTATGCAGATACTCTACGAAACTTAAATTTATGCATTGCTAAAGTTGATGTCCTGGTGTCACTGGCAATTGCTGCTGCAACTGCACCTATCCCATACATTAGACCAAAAATATTGGAAGAGGGATCAGGAATTTTAAAATTGAAGAAAAGTAGACATGCTTGCCTGGAAAAATTAGATGATATAACATTTATACCAAATGATATAGACCTTAAAAAGGACGAGACTATTTTAAACATTATAACTGGTCCAAATATGGGAGGAAAAAGTACTTACATGAGGACCGTTGGGGTTTGTGTTTTATTGGCACATATAGGCAGTTTAGTTCCATGTGAATATGCAGAAATATCAATGGTTGACTGTATTTTAGCACGTGTAGGTGCAGATGATTGTGAATTAAAAGGAATGTCAACATTTATGTTAGAAATGGTAGAAACATGTGGAATAGTCAGGGTAAGATCAATTAACTTATTTTGCCTCTAAGTGACTAGTTTTAACAGAAAATGCAAAAAGGGCCCCATTTCATCAGCTATTATTTCAAACCAGTTATTGTCTGATTTTTGAGTGGTATATTGGGAAACGAAAAGGTTATTTTCAACCATAATAAACTCAAACAATTGGTGAAAAAATATTTTATATAAAACATGGAGAGGTGTTGAGGGTTGCCCCAAGAGAATATTTACTTTGTCTGATAAACCAGTGGTGCTAGCAATCAATTTTTGAGATCTATGTTAAGTTTGTATTCCACTTCCATTTAACTTTTTGATTAGTTATAATTTATGGCGGCTTGTCATTGTCGTTAGTTTCTAACAAATGTTCACATTTGAGTTTTGAGAGTTTTTTAAATTGAGTTACAATCATCTGTTTATTGTTCATCACTGTCACAAAAATTGTCTGAATCATTATCGCAATTATACAATTACAGCACAAACCATTTGCATCGGTTTTGTAGTAGTTTTTTTAACACGTTTTATTTGAAGGTATAGTGCCAATATTAATGTTATTTTAAATAAAATTGTAACCGAATTTTAAGCGGAACGGGTTAAATATAAAAATAGTTATATACAATAAGGTAGAGATAGATCAGTAAACCGAAATAAATTTTCTTTTAGAGTGCAACATCAAAGTCTTTGGTTATTATCGATGAATTGGGAAGAGGAACCTCTACATACGATGGATGTGGAATAGCATTTTCGTTAGCTGAGTAAGTATATGTAACATCACAAATAAGAATTCATATGATATGACTTATTTCCCTTAAGTATCAAAATGAAAGAAATATTCTCATAAACATCAAATATTCTTTAATAGCACACAACCATTACAGCGCTAAAATCATGACCTTTGTCCAGATTGGCAATTGTTTCTTCCTAGGCACCTCGGTATGGGATCATTGGGTTTTCTGAATTGTTAACCAATACAAATTTTCACCATACCTAATGTTTAATAATTTTGGAGGAATGAAACGCTTTGTTGATTCCAAAGAGAAAATCAGGAGCTTATGGGTCAAGTTTTTTATGAATATAATAGGCACATATAGTTCTGAAAGAATGCCATAGCCCTCTTTATTTCGCTGCACAAAAATAGGTCTAATAGATGTCTTCTTAAGTTTGAACATACGATCTAAGTGAATTTTTACAGAAGGGAATAAATACAAACTGAAAGTCTGACTATACATATTAGCATAAAAGGAAATCCATGTTAGGAAAACAAGCTCTCAAAAATTGTTCTGGACAATTTTATCATGTACGAGGGGTTATTTTTTTGTTATCTACCAGCTATGAAAGAGAACAGATACAATAACAACTTTTTTTTTGCATAACTCTCTTCTACATTTATTATTATTCCATTTTCTCCGTATTCTCAGGAAAGCAATTCTTCAGAATCTTGTAAAATATTGTTCAACAGCATATTTGACTACTTCATCAGAAGCAAAAATCTGAGATGCTTTTTGAGATTAGTGAATAAAAGTCAGACAAATGTCATGTAGCAACTAATTCTTTTGCCCTGAAGATGTTTTTACATCTCTATTTTTATGTTTTGAATTGTATTTCCATTTATAGCAAAACACCTTCGTCATCTAATCTGTTATCATAGTTTCTGATTTTGCATCCGAAACTCATGGTGGTTCATCCAGAGGTGATTTTATGTTGCCCAGCACCAACGATTTATTTTATGTATATTGATGTTCCTACCAAAAATTACTTTGAGAAAATAATTAATTTTGGAAAAAATGACAAGCCACATTTTCACTTTTTTTTCAGAAAATTGTTTTCTTCAGAAGTCGTCGCCAACTCTTGCAACACATATACCTTACAAGAAAATTTTGCTTTTGTGCAAAGGACATTGAAATGAAAGTGTTCCTAATTTTACGATCTATAGCGATTTGTTTAAGTGTAACATGTGGATTTCATATGCTGAGAGTAAAGCATTGATCTGTACATCTACACTTATTCAAAATCTTATCAGATCTGGGTTCATCTCTGATGTGCTTGGTTTTTCTATATTTATTTCGCGCACTATAAGATTTCTTAGCGGCGAAAGGGGAAGAATTCTTGCTGCCTGCTCTTTCTCAAACATAAATTACTTACAGTTTATTCTGTTTTCATTCTGGAGGTTCTTAGTATTATATATAAGCAGAGGCTCAACGTGCCTTTGAGGAGTGATGTCTACCAGTACAACACTCGCGGAGGGAACAACTTACAATAGCCAAGATTGGAGTTCTCACACGTTAGAAATTCCCCTTTCTACATGGGCAAAGTTTATTTTAATAGGCTGCCAAGCGATGTTCGTGCGGTCACTACATTGAGACTGTTCCGACGTAGAGTCCTGCGGGTTTTGGTTGGGAGGGTGCTGTATTCTCTGGACGAGCTCCCTGAGTGTGAATTTGGATAACTTCTCCTATGATTTGTATATTTATGTATTTTATTGTATTATTTTTTTTGTACTTTGTATATATGATTTTTGGGGCTCATTTTGTGTATATATGTCTCTTTTATATTAATATTAGGATATGTTAGTGATGTCTTTGTATGTAAACACTGTCAATTGATGGGGTCAATAAAGTTCTATTCTATTCTATTCTCAATTCTATTAACCATTGATTGAGAAATACGTGGTCGCTGCACCAAAAGTTTCTGACCAGAGATCAGCCAGTGCGGTAAATGTGCGAGCATTTATATTCATCCGGGTCCATCAGTCAAGTGCTAAACCATTGAGATATTGGAATTACTTCATTAGATTAAAAAGAAGTCAACAAAAGTGATGTGTTTGTATTCTTACAAAATATAATGTGCAGTTATTATATAATCTTCAAGCTCTTACTATAGACATTTCTTAGGTTACCCCTAGTTTTTGTTGCAGTTTTCGCAAACTACTTTCTATGAAGAATTCATAATGACATTAATATTTTAAAATCTGCATGGAAGCAAATAAATTATAAACAATCTGCTCTAATTTACATGCAAACACTAATAGAAGTACAAATTTCAAATAATAAGTATCCACTTATTAATCTAGTTCCTGCACCACAACCACATTTTTGTTCTGCAGATGTATATGGTGATTGAAAAGGTTAAATAAACATTTCACAATTGCCAATTCAATCTACAAACCCAATCATCATTAGTACTTTTTTTATCAAATAATTTATATAGAAATTTAGATTGTTAATAAATAAAGATGTCATAATTTAAAAGATAATTATTGAAAATATTTAAATACATCGTAAGATAGCATTTAATTTAAACTAATCGAATTGTCAGTGTTTTTCAAAAATATGTTTTTTTTTTTTAATTTATATGCATTACATGTTGAAAACAGAGTATACTTCTTCATATAGAATAGGGCTACCATTTACTTTGTACTTGAATTCTCTTTCTATTATATAAATGCATATGCTTGCAAGTTTGTTTCTTGAAATGCTTAAACAAAATCTATTTTTCATGTTACAGATTTTTAGCAAAAGATGTGAAATGTTTTACTTTATTTGCTACACATTTCCATGAAATTACAAAGTTAGCAGAAATGGTACCAACTGTTCAAAACCTGCATGTAACTGCTTTAATTACTGATGAAACCATTACACCCCTGTATCAAGTAAGGAAAGGAATTTGTGATAAAAGTTATGGAATTCATTGCGCTAGAACCGTAGAATTCCCTACTGATGTTATAAAGGTAATTATTTCTGGTTTTATATATTTTCTATGTAAGACATGGAACATTTTTGTGGGTATAATAAAGACTATTTCAATTTGGCAGGACTTTTTTGAAGTAGGGATTTTAAGGATATTTTTTTAAATCATTTTGTGTTTCTAAAGAACTTTTATGTTATGCCAAAATTCTACATTTATCAGTAATCTAGATCTTGGAGATTTTGCAAATTTTGTATGAATGTTAACTATAGTCTTCACTGATCGTTTGCTCTTAAATTTAGGTTACCAGAAAAGTTGGTGAATGTTCATGTATAAATATCTTTGTAGCTTAAATGCAGATTGAGATATTTTGCTTTAAAACAGTTAAATTGTTATAAATTATCCAATTAAGATATACCACATTTTAATAGAGTATATATTTTTAGTTGGCTGAACACCATCAAAAGGAATTGGAAGATTTTGAAGGGATGAAGTACATTAAAAACTATGAAGTCAGTGTAAAACGTAAAATTATTGATGTAAGTATAATCTTAAAAACGATGAATTTTGTTCCAATTATTGGTTAGATCAGACAAATCACTATCATATTTTTGTTATAGGAAGGTGATACTATTATAAAGAATGCTCTTGCAGATCTGAAAAAAGATGTCAGTCAATTATCCGATGAAGATTTAGTTGTAAAATTAAAACATTTCAAATCTGCTCTGGAAAATCAAAGTAATCTGTTTGTTAAAGGTTTGGTTGAAAATGTGTGATGTAATCAGTATTTATATTTTGTATACATATAGTTAGTTCTCTCGGTTACCTAAACTAAGAATATACATTTTTGTTTTCTATAAATTTGTTTACTTTGTAAAAAAATACTATAATATCAGGGCTAATTTTTTCCTCCTAATTGGTTTGTTCTGTACTTTCACCAGTTGTGTATTCTGTCGTTGATTCTGTAACGGTAGTCTCTGTTTCTGTGACAGTTGTTCCTTCTGAATAGATAAAGAATATTAGGTAAGTAACTTTCCTTTAAAAACTATTTCATTTTTACCTGTTCTGTCAGTTTCATCACCACTAGTTGGCAGAGCATCCTCGGTAGGTGGTACTAACGAAAGATAAATGTTTGTATAATAGTAATAAAATATGTTCAGTTAATTTTATTCCCCATATGTATTAACTCGCTAAGCTCTCAGTATTACACTAGATATTTTAGATTAATCAACATGTTTAAATATTATCACTACTTGTTCGATAGTCTACTTAGTGCAAACTGCCCTCTTTATCATAATGTACTGCAAGATACTCCATGTTATATGGCATGTGTATGAAGCTTAAAAAAGCTCATAATATGAAATTTTGGGTATATGACTGTACTGATTAAAGAAATATGTGTAGAATAATTCAGCGTATGTGACTGATTTCATACTCTTTTCCTTACAAGGGGAGTGCATGACGTGCCCCTCACCGATTCAAACAAGGATTTTTTTATGTGTAGTACCTAATTAGAAACAAGTTCTGTTAAAGCGAGAGAACGCGCTTCTCAAGCATTCGTCTGAAAAAAAATGTTGAAGATTTGCCAGTATTTCTTAATACGTTACGAAGAAGCATTGTCGAAGCGCCCCGGTGGTTCGGTTGGTAGCGTTCTTCTTTTGTAACCGCGAGATCGCTGGATTGAATCTCGCCGTGTGTAACTATTTTTTTACTTTTGTATAATCATTTTTTTTGTTCTTAGGAACATTTTATAACATTAATAAATAAATTTTACAGATTGTTAATGATTGACAATTAATTTTTAACATTTTGTTCCATATATTAAAAGAAAATTCGAATGCTTTCTGTCAAATATATAATATAAGGAAATGTTTAATATTATACGAGAAATATATTACTACTAATAAAATAAGTAAATAACAATTATGAATAATGCGGATAATTTGGTAATATTTTGAATTATTTTATTTTACAATAATGATATTTTAAATTTTCTAGCTCTAGAAATAAGAATATTTCTTAAAAGTTTTATACGTAAGAGCTATATTTTTATTATTATGTTCGGTCTCGGATCACTTTTCGTATACCTGACTTTCAGCAATAATAGCTACGAGTTTCGACCATAGGGGATCAGCCACTTTGTTGAAGTAAGAGTGGGGAGGGTCGTACAGGAGAAGACAGGCAAACTGTCGGTTTTTAAAATAGTCGACCGTTAGTTACGACAGTACAAGGAAGACAGACAGTGCCGTGAAAATTTCAAATATGGAATCAATACTTGATTCTTCATTAAAAAGCGATGAAGAACAAAAAGAATCACTTGCAGGTAGTAGTAAAGCAAAGAAGTTTTGTTAAACGAGGAATTTGCGAAACTCCTGCTGAAAGGTGCCGTCGTTTACATGGATAAGCTTCTTGAAGAAAATAATTTGATTACACCAGAACCACCTTCAACGATTTCTTGCTTATGAGAGTAGAAATGTATCACAACCCTGTGCAAAAGATTGCCGAAAAAAAATTAATCACCGATGAAGAATTAATAGCTATACATGAAGCTGACGAAAATAATTTTTTCTGGGAATTAGAATATAATGACTCTGATTGTGAAGATACTGATGAATATCAACCGGATAAAAAGATAGCGAAACATTCCACTTAATTGCAAAGTAAAAGTTGTAAATATTGCGAAACAACATCCTAATTGGAACTTGAAGAACTTTCAGAAAAAAAAATTTCTACTGTTGATAAACTCTTTGGAAGGACAAACAAATCCAGGTATATACGATGAAATTTTTAAAGATGATAGGAATAGAAGAACTTGCGTTATTAAAGTTATTCCCCCAAAATGTACGCCTATATGACAACCATGTGACGTCTATTTCTATCGACAAGTTAAAAATTTAATCAAACGTCTTTAAAACTGTTCGAACTTGATTGAACAGAATCGCGAAATATCATCTAGAGACGATTGTATTAAAATTCTCTCTATTGTTCATCACCAATTGTCGTCACCAATATTTGTTGATATGTTACGTTGTGCATGGTTTGCTTCGAAACTTTGTGATAAAAGGGAAATTTTTTTAAATGTCAATCAAGTTTGCTTTCCTATAGACATTTTGAAAACGCCCTGTACGTGCAAAAATGCTGCATTTATTAGATGTGCCATAAATTTATGTTTTTATGATCAATACCATCCGGCATCTTGCAAAGGCACTACTGATTCCGTTAATTAATATAACAATTTTGTAATATGTAACGTTTGTTGCAAGAATAAAAAATGTATGCTATACAAATTTATTTTCGTTCTTTATATATTTCGTCCTTTATATATTATTTACAATTAATGCTAATATGCAAGCGAAAAAAATAATTATTGTAAATTCACTTATTTATTTTATTAGTAATAATATATTTCTCGTATAATATTAAACATTTTCTTATATTATATTTTTGACAGTATTCGAATTTTCTTTTAATATATAGAACAAAATGATAGAAATTAAATGTCAATCATTAAAAAAAGTGTAATATTTATTAATTAATGTTATAAAATGTTTCTAAGAACAAAAAAAATAAATTATACAAAAATAAAAGAAAAAAAAAATAGTTATATACGGCGAGATTCGAACCAGCGATTTTGCAGTTCAAAAAAATAACGCTACCAACCGAGCCATCGTGGCGCTTTGATAATGCTTCATCGCCACGTTTTAAGGAATGCTGGCAAATCTTCAACATTTTTTTTCAGACGAATGCTTGAGAAGGGCGTTCTCTCGCTTTAACAGAACTTGTTTCTACTTAGGTACTACACATAAAAAAATCTATATAAATAAATAAAGATAACTATTAAGTTGTGGTCTGTGGCAAATGATTTATACTAGATGGAGAAAGTAAGAAAGAGTATATAGTAGGTCATTTCAATCTATTATATTTAATTATTGCTTCTGTGGTCACAAAAATGGAAAATTTTTTTCAGTTAATTTTTGGCCATGTTTGAATAGCATACTGCAAAAGTTGTTAAATGTCAGAATGAATTCTACGAGATAAACATCTGTTTGTTTATAAATTCAATATACAGGATGATGACAAACCTGCCAAAGTAATTACTTATTGCAAATTGCAGTGCAAACTGTAATGTAAGATAGATGCTTATGTCTCGTTTCTGATGTACTTAACACTCTCAGTTTGTAAGGATGGTGCCAATTAGCATATTATACGAAAGCTGAGCTGCATAGGGAATGCAGATGCACTGACAAGAATAAAATGACAAAATACTTCTACAATGTTTCTTTAAAATTTTGGATACTAAGCAGGACAAATCCAAAACAACACAACAGATTTTATATGATATAGGTATTACAAGAACAATATACATAACATTTATCCAAAGGGCTAGAATAGTTGAGTATGAGAAGATTTGTACCAAAAAAATTCTTCAAATATGAGAGGATTTCTTTCATGAAACTATTTGAGAAAAAAAAAAGCGGTTAAGTTTACCAGTCAGACCTGTGACGTCTGCATGTATTACAAAATCATATCTGTATTTAAGGTTGTTGAACTGGAAGGATAGATAAGTTTACCAAAAACCATCTTACGTAGAGTACCACAAGGTAGTATGTAAGGTCGTTGTCCCTTCAGTATTAATAATAATGACGTACACTCATTCTTAAAATAGCTATGCTGTTTGCAGCCAGTACATTACTTTTTTCAAACATATAGAACAAATGATTATAGATATAGAATAACTGAAAGTATAAATAATCCAAAACAAACTACCTGATTTCTGAACATAAACTTCCACGGCCACTGTTTATTTTCAAAATTGGTGTGATAAGGCGTTTCACCAGTTTATTCTGTTATTTCTGCAATGATAGTGATAGTATCTGTAACAGTTGTTCCTTCTGGACAGATAAATATAATACTCCATTTATTTTAAATTACATTATATTTAAAACGTAACATTTCTAGAAATGATGGTTTGTTAAAAGTAAAGGATATTACTGAGAATAAAAATTGCACCAATAATAACCATATGTTATAAAGCTGGAGAAAACATTTGGATTATAATTGTGTCAACTGTTCTACCATGCACTAGTTGAAACACGATTGATGTATGACCCTAAAACTTGGAGCCACTGTACCCAAATAAAATTAAAATATTTTTTTTGTTTATTTGTGCTGCTATTGCCAATTACTAATGACAAGGATTAGGTTAACACATCTGGGATTTTTGCCACAACTAGTGTACTAACTGGAATAGGGTATTTTAATGTGCATGTTGTCTCAATTTACCAACAACACACGGAAACCACTAATAATACCTCCCTTTCGATAGATGAAGAACACATAAACTTTCAGATCTTTATTGGTTAACGAGTGAGCTACCGAGGCAGCTAACTCAAAATATTGAATATAGTGCAAAACAGGGAAATGAAATCTATGTGAATTTTAAATTAGAAAACCGTATTATAATTCTGAGCCATCATATTCAGCGACATAAATAGGAATGAGTGGGCTCTTGGCAAAAACTAACAAGTGAGTCCCCAATATATATTGGGTCCCAATCTGGCCATGAATCCCTGGCAAATAATCATTCACACGCCACAAACTATGTTAATCTTCAGCGAGCCCATAGTTCACGAAATCGTCAAGAATAATTACATTCGCCACCACAATAGTTCAATAATATTCACCAAAAATCAAATAGTTGTACCATATTTAGAATGGAATTATGGAGTGCAGGACTAGACTAAGAAAGAAAATTATATACCAATATACTGAATACAAAAAATAATGACTTTTGTGATCTAGTACTATGTTAACACTAGCTATAGTTATACTAAATATTTACAAAAAAAACAAATATGTATTACTTCCTGAAAAGCCTTACAGAAAAAAAAAATGCTAACAACTTTATGCAGCTGTGGCAGTTCAGAAGGAAACTTCTTAAGAGTGTATTATGAAAGATACACATATTAAATAAATATTATTCTGCAACCAAACTGATCTCATGAAGTCAGAGTATAATAATATTAAATGTGCTCAAACAATTATTTTATCAAATCATCTCACCAACTGGTTCTCCAGATGCAGCTTCTGGAGCAGTTTCCTCAGGTGGATCTGAAATTATTCATTTTATATTTTCTTTTTTTATTTTATATCTTAGTATTACTTACCAATCTCAGGTGGTGGACTAGATTCAGCAAGTGGTGCTAATAAGAGGATATAAGACAGAGTTATAGAAGTTGGTATTAATATTTAGTGCAGTTATTCTGACTTATTGAGGGTGAGGTTAAAAAATAAGTTTAATAATTAACTCTTTATGTAGACGTACATGCCCACAGTAAATATCTCCAGGTTTTCCGGGAGTTAACCATATGTTGGCTTTTAATTTTGCTGTCGTTTTGTCCACCGTTGCAGGGAACATTATCAAGACATTTAGTGCTTCAAACTTTTGATAACGTACCCTGCAATGGTGGATGAAACAACAGCAAGAAGAAAAGCCAACACGAAAACATGAAAAAATTGAACAATTGTTGGGATTCTTACAAACTACCTATGATCGACAATGATATTTGGGTATATAGGTAACTGTTTTACTTTATACTTATCAGTTAATAGTGGAATAAACTTGATTTAATAGTAGAGTAGGGTAGGCCAACAAATAGATTGCAGGCTATAGAGAGGTCGATCGCGAAACTATGTATCAAAATAAATCTACTCAACAACAGTAACAAAATATTTTCATTCCAATGCAAACTAACAGCGAAATTTTAATTGATCACTTTTGAGTGAGTTCCAAAAACATCGACAGTTCACCATGATTCAGTGGTGACGTGAGCTGAACATAGCATGGAAGAAGAAAGGTTGAGGAGGCCCAGTGCCTATGCGCCGATCTGAATCATTCAGAGTGTATTTGCTAAGCCATAAGTTACTATTATATTCTGTGCTAGCTGGCTTACGCACGTATATTATTTCTTGGTGATTATGTACAGGAGCATTCATATATTCATTTTCTCACGTTTTTTTTTATAATAATTTGTTAAAGTTTGTCGAAATGAGTGAACCGAAAAAGGCAAAATCCAAAGTAGGGTAATTTGGAGCCTAATTTCAACACACCACATGTTAAATATTAATCTGATTTTCCACTTAATAGTGAAATAGAAAGAAACAACTGCAGGGCCTGAAGTCTGAATTGACTGGCAGCAAAACTTGTTTTTGAAACCAAACGAGCAATCTAAGGCTACAACCATTGTTTCTTTTCTGAACGAGTCATCAAATAACAAAGAAATGCAAATCTTTTTCTGATGGTTAATTTGTTCAGGAAACATTTGTTGAAGTCGCGACTTCTCTATGATGATAAAAAGAGCCATTTAAGATCTAAAATTATCTTGAAATACAGTTATGAGACGTATCGAAAAGATGAGCCAAAATGTAAATGAGCAATTTCTGAAAGATATTCATCAATGTGTTTCATTTTCTTTGCAATTGGATGTGGGTGAGACTGTTCAATTGTTGGTTTTTATCAGTATTGTTTTTGAAGACTTCTACTAAAGAAGAATTGCTGGGGATGATTTCATTGGAAGAAAAAACTTGAGGTGTAAAAGTTTTAACAGATTCAAGGAGCACATGAACAAAAGAAGTTGCCATTATTTGCTGTTTTGGCGGATTTCCAAACATCAGGGATCGTTTACAAAAGAATCACATGTACGATCCCATAAATGTAGAAAAATATGTGCCTGAAATTAAAAACGTCCTAGAAGATTTTAAAAGGAGATTTAATGATTTTAGAAAAATTTAAGTCTTGGTTCAATTCATGATTAATCATTCAATTAGTTGCAAATAAATTGCAGAATTAATTCATTTTGATAAAGTCTCACTTGAATACAAAATTATTACACTGCATGAGACTTTTTTTTGAAAACCAAGTCTTAGAACAAATATTTTTATAAGTATATTTGCAATGAAAAGTAACCCAATATAAGGATATGCTGTGAACATTTGAATTTCTGTTTGGGATCCAGATACTTGTGTGAATCGGTATTTTCCTATTTCAAAATGATAAAAAGTAAAAATCAGTAAAATTTGATGGACCATCACAGATTCTTTAAAGTTGACAATTATTCCCTGGATTTTGTAAATTTGGTGAAGGAAAAGAAGATACGATGTTCCCACTAAATTTTATATATAGTTTATTTTGTAGGCCTACTTGTAACATAATAATTGTTATAGTATAACTGTTAAAATATTGTTTTATTCATTCTTTCCACTCTAAACCCATAAACAAGTTAGCCACCTATGTGTTAGAGCACCCTTATTACAACCAGAAAAACATCTATGGAACTAATACTTTCTTTTCAGTTTTTTCTTTAGGTGCAGGAGTTGATTCGGCAGGTGGTGACTGTTTTATGTCTGGTAAAACACCTGACTCAAGTATATTATTATAACGAGGATATATGCTGTGAAAGCTATGAATTCTACCAAAATCACCTATTTTAAAATGTTGAAACTGTAGCATATATGCTGTAATCCATTGGACGGACAATGTATTTATATTTAAATAAATCCACTTAATTAAATTTAACCTACTTAGATGAAGAACTGTATCTTAAAAATATCACACTGGGACTTTTTGTATCAAATACATACCATCAGGTGAAGATGATTCCTGTGTCGCTTCCTCTGGTGGTGGCCCTTCAACTTGGGGTATATTTTCTGCAGATGGACGGGACAATATTTGGGTCTCTAGAAAAAGAAATATCGAATCGTTGATGCAATTCAAAACATTTATTTTTGAGTTTTAAGATTACAAGAAGTACAGTTATTTTTGCATTCAAAATAGACAAGTGCATAAAAGAGTGTTAGCTATGTATATATTTAATATCTTTATTGATATCATACAAGGTGTAAAGTTGATTTTGGGACAGAGGGAATTCGCATGTAAAACTGGACTTCTAATATTGGCTCCCCTAATTATTTTAGAACAAAATAGATAATTTGTTGCGAATTAAAAACTACATCCGTTTAACTTGTTAACTTATCTATTGATTAATTCAGTTTCAGAAAAAACTATTACAAAAATTATCAGTGTCAAAATACTAAACTAAAAATTGTATTATATTGTTAGCTAAGGTAATATGGTTAACTCCTAATAAAACACACATACAAATTCAAAACTAATAGCCTATTGATTAAAAAAATGTTCAAATAACCCTTCATTTGAAGCCAAACAGTACCCAAGCCAATCATAAAAGTTAAGCCTTACATTCGCCAACATGTACTGTGATACATCTTGGCACTTTTCACCTATCTTTTGCAAAAAAGTAGATGGTTATACAATTTATTTTCTAAATAACCCCAGAAAAAAAATCATTTGGTGCTAAGTCCGGTGAATGAGCTGGCAACTGAATTATTCCTCCTCTACCTATTTAGTGATCTTCAAAGGCAAACTCTAAAAAGTCATACACTATTCTGCCATTGTGTGCAAGACATCCATCTTGTTGGAACCAGATCTCTCGATTAAAATTTAGTTTCTCAAGAGCAGGTTCAAAGTCCTCTTGTAGCAGCTGCAGGTATGTGAACTAAAATACCAATCCAACCATTCACATTGATGGTACTGTCTTCTGTTTTTGTTTGTTAAATGAACATTATGTATACTCCAATATCTCAAATGTTTACTATTTGGAGGACTACCCAGGGTAGAAAATGTACTCGTCAGAAAATAATATTAGGTAGAAAATCTCTGTTATGATGGTCCATTTCTAAGATTTAAGGCCGAGGAAAAGGGGTCGATATATACATGAGATTAACCTATACATGGCTATAGATGATATTTATTTCTGTTACATATTAGAGAATAAATATTATATTTGAAATTTCCTAGATGCTAGCAAAGTACATAGTGTTTTAACATATCTGTTGTTGCGCCAGATTCATCTGTTGGTCCTACATTTAAAAAACTATTTTTAATTATTTAAGTAAAAAGTCAAAAAGTAAACATATAAGAATCTTAAGAATTTTTTGTTGTCAAATCTCAGAGAAAGTGTCCAAGTTAATATATTTAATACAGAAATCAGACATGCATTGAAAAATATAGAAACAAGCAGAAATTGCAGTGGACACCGTGTTTCTGTCATTGACGTCATCAGCACCACTTAGTAATTAGCACGTATTTGATTTCTTGTATAAATGGTTTAAGGTCGCGAGTAAACATATTATGAGAGCTATCCCAATATTGCAATTGAATACTCATTGCATTAATTTTGTAATTAATCTACACGTAATAGCCATTTTCGCATGTGTATAAGAATTTGATATTGAATATTTTGTGTAGATAAATTAAAGTAATGATTATTCAATTTCAACCTTGAAACATAGCTATACCTTTCATAATATGCCAGCTTATGACATTAAAGCATTTATACAAGACAGTACATCTAATTACTATCAGAGAAGTTCTGATTTATTTATTCATTCAACTACTCTACAGACCGAAGTCCATTTATAAAGTAGGCACTTACACAATTTTCATAGCTTATTACAGTATTTGTCTTAATTATATGTACATAAACAAGTTAATTAGCAATGATTTCATTGAAATTAGTTCAGATGCTAGGAGAATTTATTTTTCTGTGATGATAAAAACTGAGTTAAGGAAAGATTAAAGAGGTCAGTTAATTCCTGAATAGTATAGAAGGTTATACACATACTGTAGATGGGTGAATTAATGAGTAGATTGGTTCGAGCATGAGGCAGATAAAATAAATTGTGGTGAAGTATGGAGGTATTAGGAATGTGGAAGTTAATTTTTGAGATGGATATGGGATCATCCACCAAATTACAGAGGAGCTTGAACAAGTATACTACATCTATGAACTTACGACGGCTCTTCAATGTGGTCATTTGAAACATGTCAAGAAGAGCATCATTAGGAAATCCCTGATCAGGATATATGTGGTTTTCACGTAGATGTAGGTATTTTAATAACTTTTTTAGGTGTTTTCAAGGAGTAGCTCATAGTTGCTATAAAATGTACTCCATATAATGGAACAATTCTCAAGTTTTGACCAAACAAATGCGTAATATAGGGAAAGTAATGCACTTGCATCAGAGAAGTGACGTGAAGTTCTAATGACAAATCCCAACATACGGTTAGCAGAGGTGGTGATATCGACAGTATGCAGGTTGAAAGAAAGGTGGCTATCAAAGATGACACCAAGACCTTTGATATTGATACAACGGGCAAGAGTGAAATTAGAGATACTGTTTTGGAAAACACCATGGCTTTCAACTTACTGACATTGAGATGCAAGTTCTTTGAGTCACATCAGATTTGTAGTCTGTCTAAATCAGCAGGAGGGATAAGCAATCTTGATAATCATGAATACGAGCATAGATTTTCAGAACATCAGCAAATAATAGCCTGTGATTATCAAAGGAATAGGCTAAGTCTTTAATAAAAAGTAAGAAAAGTAAGGGCCTTAAAATTGATCCCTGGGAATACCAGAGTGTGCAGAAAAATTGGGAGATGTGTAACCAAGATAAAGGACAAATAAGCAGCGGGACAGATAAGAAGAGAGAAACAGTGTGAGACAACTAGAAAAACCAAAACTTCTAAGTTTCCTGATAATATTGTGATCAATACAATCAAACATTTTGCAAAGTTAGTGTAGATGATATCCACTTGACACTAGTCTTTAATTGCTGATGATAGGAATTGTGTAAATGAGCATAAGTTTGTTTCAGTTGAGCGACGTTGCATAAAGCCATGCTGATGTATGGATATATGATTTTTACAATGAGCATTAAAAGCTTCATAGACAGAATGACGTCTTAATGACAGAAAAAGGTGTCCACTACAATTTCGGCTTGTTCCTATATTTTTCGATGTACAAATTATAAATCAAAAATAAGATTGACTTGTGACTTAGCGAAGTAGTTTCAAAATTTACTCTTGCTATGCAATATACCTTCAAAAGGGTGTTTTTTTTTGTTGTAAATATGTGATTAATGGCAATCACATATAGTTATATGCCTAAGAATGCCTATGATGTTTACATACCTGAAGTAGCAGGTGTTTCCTCTGATAAACCTGTTGATAATAGATATAATTAAAAATCTTTTGAAAGTATGCTGTTTTGTGATGTGACCAAAAAGCAGGGTTGTGGTTAAAACTTATTGGAGAAATAACCTAATGCCTGATAAAATACTTAATTCTATAATTTTAGGTAATTCTAATATCTAAGGTATTTCCAGGTGGAGTTGCTTTAAAAAGTGCAAACATTTCGTATATTGTTTGAAGCGACATTTTACAAGGAGTGATGTTACTTCAATGAATGAACTCAACACATTGAGGGTCGTCACTTTTTGAAGCCTCTACACGGTTTCCTATAGATAATAACCGTGAAATCTATTTGCATATAATTGTAAAATCTGTTACTAGGGATACAAAATCACCTGTTTGACAATTCCTACTTATGTAACTTCAAATCGTAATTATAAGTTAATTTTATCAGGCTTCAATGGAATTTCCCTATTTATTAATCTCAGTACTCCGAATTTGCGCAATTTCTTAAGGTATTTGTTTTTCACCGACCAGACATATTTTTATTAGTTTTAAAATTGCTAAGTAGTTGATCAATCTTTTTACGATCTACTTCTTTATTAGTTCTCTTACTACTTTCATTAAATGTACATATTAATTTTTTTAATAATTTTTTTTTTAAAAATGTTTGAAGCATTTTAGTTATTAGTTATAAATATATGTTACAATATATGGCTACAAATAATCTATAGGTACCTTCTACTCCTTCTGGTATAGTTTCCAATGGTTTGTCTTCTGGAGGAATTTCCTCTGAAAAATATTTCATTTTATTAATTTATACCCAAGAATTGCCACTAACAAAAGTTTGATGTAGATAGGAGGAAGAATAAGATCAATAAAACAATCAGCCAAATCTCTTTATAGAATAGAGGTGTTGACAATTTTAAGAATTCATGCATCCTGTTGTGCAGGAATTTGCCTACCAAAAATATATGGATATGAATTGTATATTATTAACATTTTTTCTTTTATCTACTAGAAAGATTTAAGATTTTGGTGTAAATATAAACAATTGCCCTCAGATTATAATATTCTAACATTTGAGAATTTAAAATATATGGCATATTTGCGAGTATAACTCGATGTAAATATAATACTTGCCTCCAATAGCAACCTCGCCAGCCTGCAATGGGTAGCCTTCCTCTCCTTCTCCTTCATAACAAATTTCATCTTCAAATTCATCTCTTGGTGTCTCTAATTCTAATGCTGGAACAGCAGCAATAACTGTTGGCTCATCGAAATCTACATGAGGTTTAACAGTTTCAAAGTTGATACGAACTGATTTTTTTTGCCTAAAATAGTCAACACAATTATTTGGTAAGAGTTCATTGCACACTTGATATTCTAGAAAATATAAATAGCAATTACAACCATAAATATGAATAAATATTTCAATTGAAAGTAAAATCTATACCTTAGCTACTGTAAGTATATGTGTAAGATTTGAGAGCAAAATATAATTGATAATTTTTACCAATATAAGTAAGTTTTGTAGATAGTATAAGAATCACATCAGAGGTCAATTACGATAATAGTTTATGAGTTGGTGACCATTTATGAAGGTGCGCAAATAAGTCTGTTACATTATAATTTTTCATTGACTGGTAATTAACATTTTGATAAAAATTGTTATTGGATTACTTAAGCTTTTTATGATATACCATTTGTAGTTTTGCAACCATTTAACGAATGGTGTTTGTCTGTTTTCTCATAGTTGTAATATATAGCACAACAGACCCTTTATAACTTTGACTTACTCATCGTCTTCTTCTAATTCAGTACCAGAATGAACACTAGACCAAGCATTTTTATCTAAATCACTTTCAGAAGACTCTTCTTCTTGTTCTTCATCAACTTCTTCTTCTAGCCCTTTTTCTAACAATCTTTTCATGACTCGTCTTGTATAATAACCCTTGTACGCAGCTTTAATCAATGTGGCTGCCCTATTAGCTTCCCATTCAGACACTCCTGCATGCCTATATAAGCTTATAGTGTGACGAGCAGCAATTCTCCAATCAACCATTCCAAATAGAAGATCTTGCTCCAGCTCTTGTCTTCTCTTGAATTTACGGTATGCACCTTGTATTATTTTTGCTGCTGCTTCTCTTTTGTCTTCCTCTATATCAGCCTCTCCTAGAATTTCAGCAACAAATTGTTCCTCTTCACTTCTGGAAATATGTGGTATCATTTCACCCTCTTCTTCTGCATCTTCTTCTTCTTCGTCTTCTTCGACTCCATATACTTCTACAATTACAAGGAGTATTGAAAGCTAAAATAATAATTTAGAAACAATATGTTCGATCATATGAAAGAAAAATAGTATTTTTGTTTGTGACCAAATAATTATTAAATTCAGAATAAAAATGACCCCTTGATTGTGGCTGAGGGTTCTGTACAGATGAACATGTAAATTGAGAAGAATAGAAGATTGACAATCAATTAGATAGCAGACTTTTCACAACATGACATCGAAATAATAATGCCATTTAGTGGTGCTTAAATATCAACACTATGCCTTAAGGTTTTAAAAATAATCACTGCATTAGATGACTACTATTAATTGAAATATTTATAGGTGTTAATTTTAAGAGTTGAGTTTAACTTGATGCCATTATTTAATACCCCTTGGCATCACTTCTTCAATCAGCTTTTCTTGTATTAGGATGTTTTTGTCATCAATGTAAATAATATATCATATGAAAGGTTAGGAAACAGGCAAGTAATTTATTATGACACTGAATAGAATTGGTCTTCAGATTGTGTCTTGAGGTACACCTTAGAAAACTTTGTGAAATATCATTTAGCTGTGATCTTTCTTGAAGATATGATCATAATCAATCTTCTTACTCCAAGGTTCGCAAATGTACGGCATAGCAGCCTATGGTTAACAATAACAAATACTCTGCTTAGATCAAAGAATAGGGCAATGATCCCTTTTTTTGTTGTTTAGTGTTTATTATATCATATAAGGCTGAAATTATTCTGCATTCATTCTGGCATTCATATATTAACAATTGCTAATAAATGAATAATTATAGCCTTGTTTGTAAACATGTTTCAAATATTTTACATATTATTTATTCTTATAAATAGGAATGATCTTTAATATTTATATAGAGTTACGGCTGCCTGAAGGACTCATTCATTATGAAGTGAAGTGGAACACTAACATCAGAAATATTCAGTTATTTGTTCAGCAGATTTGCAATAATAGAGAACCCTAAAACTTTATAGCATGTTTTGATTCATTGGAGTTCTTGGTTCACCATTATAATCCAAAAAAACTAAAAATTAAATCAGCAATGGAAGCATTCTGGTTTTCCACCACTTTCAAGTTCTCCCATCGTCTGAGAAAAACATGGTGTCTTAAAATTAAGTTAGTACATTTTTGAATAGTTTGAAAGGAAAACGAATAGAGAAATTAGTTTGTGCTGTTTTATCCACCAGGATACCTCCAAGCTACAATTTTATTGTTGCATATCAAGAATTGCAAGAATGATTATAATTATAATTTAGAAAACCTGTTATTTAAAAAGCTATGCTTCTTCCCTGAATAGTTGAACAGTGTAGTGAGGGTATAGATTTAGTTTACTAAAACTAAAATTTTGATCTGAAATTAACCCACGGAAATGTCAAGATGCTCGCACTACTCGACAACAATGGACTTGTTCGACGGCTGAAGAGACTGAAACCGTTCGAGTTGGTGCGGTGATAGTGCAGTGACTGGAAATCTTTACTAAGCGTAATCCATCACATGAATTTAGTGATTAGTGTAACGTGGAGTGCATCGAGGGATGTACATCTGCCAAAAAATCTCTTATAAATATTAGAAAAAACATTGTTACATAGATTTAATCTAGTTACAATTCACAATGTGGTTCTAAAAAAAAAAAAAAATCTGAAAGTATGACTTCTGGAAAGTAATACCGTTTACTTGGAAATTATCACTTGTGAAATGTTGGGAAAACTAGTTTTAATCACATTTTATCAATAGTCACTTAAGTGAAAAATACACATGCCTGCAAACTTTTCTTTTTCTTTATGATGTATATGTCTCCGAAATGCATTCTGAATAATTCTGGCTACATCATCTGCTTGTTCTCTAGTCATTCCAGTCCGCAAAAGTAGCTCTACTATAGTAATACTTATTTCTGTAATATGTTCTACTAATCTGGCAGCAACTAAAATAATTAATTATTTTGAAAACAAAGTATCACTTTTTATTTTGGGGCACAAGAGTTTACATATTTATGTGGAAGCATTTGATTCCAAAGTGGTACCGACACATTTTATTGCATAATAAGAAGAGATTTGCTTAATATGTTTTAATAAATTAGAAACAATGCATATATCTAGGCGACACATTGATGCTGATGTGCCGGGTCAGCTGCATAGTGATAAATCATAGTTACGGTGACCCCGAATTTTGAATATTTGTGATAATGCGTAAATTTTAGCATGAACAATGTGATTGTGGAATTGTAATAGGTCGTCGTCAGTTTAAATTGTCGAAAAATAGTTAAATATAATAACATGTCTGTAAACATATTAAAAATTTCGAATCTAAAAGTAAGTGAAATAAAAACAGAACTCAAAAAGAGAACTGTTCTTGCAGTGGAAAGAAACGCGATCTTGCCAACCGTCTAAAATTGACGGTAAACTCCTGTTTCTTGGAAACAGATACAAGCAATGAAAACTGCACGAAAATGAAGGGTAAGAAACCTTTAAAATGCGCAAAACAACATTAACCCTCTTGAGGAAAATAGTCTTTGGAAAAAAACTGTAAATTCGTTGTTGCCAAAATATTAAGTTAAACAAATTTATTAAAACTCATTATGCCCTATCTACTACGAAATCGGGATCTGTAGCAACAATATTCAATAACCAAAAAACAGCGGTAGATCCTATTCAGGATGATAGTAATGTGTTTGTAAAAGTAAACAGTGTATCTGACACAAGTGATACGGCTCAAGCGGTGGTACGGGAAATTGCTTTGTCCCCGCCAAGCCAACGCAAGTGCCGAGTAGTGGAAGACGAACATGCTGCCGGAATAGCCGAAATATTGCACTCAAAATTTGACAAAACTGATCAGTGAATTTTCAGTATTTCCAATCCAGGGGCAACCCTCGATTATGTGGTCGATAATAATAAAAAAATATTAAATAGTGTTGACCCTGGCGGCTTTGTGGTTATAATGGCGTGACTAAACAAATCAGTACGTGGTCTGCGACTAAATGGGAGCATTTTACATAAAATAAAAGTTCTTGCGTCTAAAACAAACATTATAATTACGTATTTTCCCTATTGGCATGGACGTCCAGTTCTAAATAAACTTATCTACGAACTTAATTCCAAAATATATGATAGCCCACGGATGTTTATAAATTTGGGCCCTAATCTCTCAGTGGAAGCTAAAATTCAATTAACCACCGATCTACTAAAAGTCATGCAATGTATGCGAACGCCGCGCTCGAAAATAAATTCGAATAAAACTCACTCATACATTAGCAATTTGATCTACGTGCCAAATATTAAGGATTTTACTGAGCCGACGGGATGCTCGGATGCGGACGAGACGATGTCGACGGGCATTGCTCCAAGCGGCACACTGGTGCAAGAATGCGGGAGGGCCTCTGATTCTGGTTCTCCGGTTCGGGAATATCGGGAGGACTCCTTTGAATCGGCAGTGTCCGAGGATGACGTTGAGGGTGACTCGGTTTTTTAAGTGAGTTTTCGACGAGATTTATTTTGCTTAACGTTCAAGGTTATAATGAGGATGAACAGTTTCCTTTGGTTGAGGACTTACATTTTCCGTCATTTTTGTGTCTGACGAAACCCTAGCGTAATTGCTATGAGTGATGCATTTTGGAACGTTTTAAGACTGCCTTATTCTTTGGCAGGATAGCGCACACTCGAGGTGGTACTGCTGTACTAGCTTTGGACCATATTTAAATGTGAATCCATTAATGCCCTATTGTCGGAGCCCGAGTTTGAGTTCTCCTGTGCCTACTTTTCTAGTTTTAATGCTTATATTAGTTGTCTTATAGATCTCCAAGATCCAACGTTCATGAATTTTTGAAAAATTTGATTTACTGTTGAGTAGTTTTAGAGTAACTGACAATATTATTTTGGCTGGAGACTTCAATGTCGATTACTCTGGGAGCTAGTCCGGCAATAAGCTGGCTCTGGGCAATATATTTGCTGCCTACAACATGCGAATGCACGTTCGGCGACTCACAGGATTTGGCATTGGTTAGGTGACAATTATAGATTATATATGTACAAATCATGACGATTCCTATTTAAAGGTGGTTCCCCTGTCGGTTGGATTCTCTGACCATGAGGCGGTCCTCTGACATTTAAATATGGTAGATGATATTCAGAGGACTATAGTGATTTACGGACGTGATTATAGTGAGGGGAGGTTTCAGGTGTTCATTAATTCGTGTAATGCAACAGACTGGTTGATTGTGGATGCACAACAGAAGGTTGAGTGCAAGTTCGACATATTCATTTCCCTTGAAACAAGTAAAAAAGCGCAAAAATAAAAATTGGTTGACCAAATGCATCAAAATTACTTTAAAAAATAAGAAGACATTGGCATACATAAGAAAATTCACATCGAAGTATGGTTTCATAATTATTTCGCGTGCTATGAACGTACACTGAAAAAGGTTATAAAACTATCTAAGAACTTATGTCTATAGAATAGATTTGCCAATTCGGATAATATCGCGAGGGAGTCATGGAAGTCTAACGCAGCCCCTAACGAAATTTCAATTGAAATTAGCTCCGAAAATATAACTGATCCGCAAACAATAGCGGAGAGCCTTAATAAGTATTTCCTTTCAGTTGCGGAATCAATTACAGAAAGAATAACTAGCCATAGTGACCCTATCAAGGGCTTAAATTTTTGCCAGCGCACTTTTTTATGAAGCCTACCGATATTGATGAGGTGAAAACGACGGTTGGAAGCTTAAAAGACACGAATTTTTGTGGCGCGGACAATATTCCGCTCCGAATTATACGTCGACTGTCGCTACACGGGATAGCATGTTTTACTGCTTCAAAAAGGCAAAACTGATTCTAGTTAATAAGGGTGGCTAATACTACACACCTAAAAATTTTCGGCCTATATCCTTACTACCCATACTCTCAAAGATAATTGAAAAACTATTTCTAGATTGTATGTCTAAGTTTATTTCACGTGAAAACCTATTAACTGACCGCTAATATGACTTTAGAAGAGATACCTCTACAGGCGACGCGGCATATTGCATACTTTAGGATGTGTATGGTCATATAAATAACAGAAAAAGTGTTTCCACAATGTTCGGTGACCTGAGCAATGTGTTCGACTGCGTTTATGGGTTTCGTGGTGTGTCCAATAATTGGTTGCGGTCATACCTTTTGGGGCGCAGTCAGTTTGTGTCCATTAACAATCACAGTGGACAAAGCGCATGCTCCGGGATGGGACTGATCTACCTTGACGTACCCCAGGGGTCAATATTGTCGCCGACACTGTTTAACCTTTTTATAAACGTTGTTGCAAAGTAGAAAACCTGGCACGCCACTGACATCGAGGAACTCGAAAGAATAACGAATGAAGATGTTAAAACAATTAAAAACTGGTTTGACAAAAACAAACTATTATTGAATACGGATAAAACAAAATACGTTCTCTGTAAAATGAACTCAGCTGACATCAACATTTATATCTGCGACAGACAGGTGGCTAAGGCGGGCAGCGCACGATTTCTGAGGCTAACGGTTGATGGTGGTTTGACTAGGAGCCAACATGTTGGGATCTTCTCTGCAAAATTGTCATCTGCATGTTATGCTATACGGACGGTCTACCGCGGACTCCGTCAGAATATGGCGAGAGTAGTCCATTTTGCTCTGTTCTAGAGCCGCCTGCAATATTGCATTTCTTTTTGGGGCTTCACTACAACCGACAATCTCTTGTCTCTATTTCGAATTAAAAAACTTGCTATAAGATTTCGTAGCGGCGATAGGGGAACAAGTTCTTGCGGTCCACTCTTTCTCAAACATAAAATACTTACAGTTTATTCTGTTTTTATTTTGGAGGTTTGTAGCATTATATATAAGCACTATAACGACTTACAATTGCCAAGACCGGAGTTCTCACACGTTAGAAATTCGTCTTTCTATATGGGCAAAGTTTATGTTAATAGGCTGCCAAACGACGTTCGTGCGGTCCCTACATTGAGACTGATCCGACGTTTCGAGCAGGTTTTGGTTGAGAGGGTGCTGTATTCTCAGGACGAGCTCCCTGAGTGTGACTTTGAATAATTTCTCCTATGATTTGTATTTTTATGTATTTTATTATATAATTTTTTTTTACTTTATTTATATGATTTTTGGGGCTCATTTTGTGTATACGTGCCTCCTTTTTAATATTATGATATGTTAGTGATGTCTTTGTATGTAAACACTGTCAATTGATGGGGTCAATAAAGTTCTATTATATTCCATTATATTAATGCCTAACCTAATACCAAATTATGGTTAGCATTTATTCTCATGCTAGTGGTGTAGCGAAAATATTTGTGGGTATATTAAATCACAACCTAAGAGTAGTAAGTTCAAATCTGAGGAAACCCGTCTTTTTTTGTTTTTGGTGATTACATTTAAAGCGCTAATCTGTATTTTATCCGAATATTTATTATTTAAAAATTACTTTACAATCCAACAAATTCAAGGAAGCACTGAATCAAAAATTAAATTAACAAATTAATAACAAGCAGTAAGAACAAATGTAATTGTAAAAAATAATAAATATTCAGATAGAAAAACAAATTCGCTATTTACATTAATCATTACAACCAGATTCGAATTTATTATCCCTAGATTGCAAATTGATATAATTTAAAAATAAGAGATGTTGTCATTCCAGAAAGTTATATTTTATATTATACGGTGACCAGTAACGACAGCACTAGGTCATTTTCAAGCTGAAAGATGATTTAATAATTCGAGACTTACAAAAGAATGAATTATAAACTCATATTAGTATGTGAGCTAGTATGAAGGCAACAACACAGATTACCAGTGTTACCAGACTTTTCAACTGCAGTGTGAAGAATTGGCCTGTGAGGGAAATTTTAAATAGGTTCATGGATATAAAATTGTGGGATCTGTTAAGGTTAAGGTCAGGGTTGCATCAACTTTTGAGATATATCTGAAAGTTTTTGGCACTGTTCCATTTCTTATCCTTGGGATATCAATGAAGGATGATACGGTTATTGGAGTTGGGGATTCATGACTGCAGGACACGACATAACAGGCGAAGCTTGAGTCATCGAATCGTATTTAATGGAGAGAAGGTGTTTTTTATATCAATTGTTAAACGAACGTCCAGTTTGTCTAATATATTCTACTGCATTCTCACTGAGTAGGAGATACTCCCCACTGCTGGTTTTTAAATCAAACTGGCCTTTAATCATGACCAGCATGTTGCGTAGAGTTTTACCAGGTTATGAGATGATTTTGAAATCCTCATGAATTGTTTAAAATTGTTTCGAAACTTTGTAGAAACCGAGCCATAAAATGGGATGGAAATGTTAGAACCCGAAGAGAGCTGGAGAACTGGATAACAAAGGTTTCGAATAATGTTTTTCTATTTCCTATAATAGGCCCTATGAATAATAGGGATAGACTAACCATTCACACAAAATTGTACGAAGTTTTACATGGAAAGAACCGAGCGACAATGGGATAGAGAACAAGCGGTGAAAAAGAGAATTGAAGAAAGCAATTTATGGTTCCTAGAGTGGTTAGAATGAAAAAGTATGCAATGGCCTGTATGGGTATTTTTTTATGAAAACTTCAAATTAAAAATGATTTCTGTAGTCTTTAATTACAACTCAAGTGAAGGCCAAATTTGGGTAAAGGGTATTGATGATACCTACTACAATGTAAAATATATCGTTAACGTATATTGCCAAGAACTTTGTAGATTCAACGTGGATTCTATCTATACTAAAGGGACGTCTAATACCCCCCCCCCTTTAAAATTACCTTAAGAGGTCAATTTCTTGACCGGCTATTGGTCGACCTGGTGGCACAGGTTAGTTTGTGTTGTTGCTTTAGCACTAGCAAATATAGATTATAATTTCTTGTTTTGTAAGTCGCTAATTATTGTGCTATCTTTCAGCTTGAAAATGATCTAGTATGGTCGAAACCGGTCGCTGCATAATATAAAATATAAGTTTGTGGAATGAAAACATTTTTAATTTAAAAAATGAAAATGATCAACAAAACATCAAATTTTCTTAATTTTAATTTTTCTAATTTTTTTAAGTCAATTCACTTTCTCGCTGTGGCTTTAGTACGTGAACAAATGATAACCATAATTAGGTACTTGCGTTACATATTATTAATAGAATAATTTTTTCCAATTATTGGATAAAAATGAATATGCATATTATGTAAATATCGCTCCTAAATATTATACAACATAATATTTAAGTATTTACCGCTTGGGACTCAAATATAAAGTAATTCCAGATTAACCTGCGATCCCCTATGTCCCAGAATTAAATGTGACATTGGGTATTCTGTAGGTATATGGAATTATACATATAAGTACTGCAATTTACCCCTTGCATTTTCCCTTGTTATCATAAGAGCATCCAAATAATCTGCAATAAATGTATATAGATTTTCAGGTTGACTTCGTAGTACCTACAAACATAATTTAATTATGAATTCTATTGTTTCGGCTGCCAAAAAAATTGCTGAAACCACCACTAAAAATTAGGACTAAATTAGTAGTTACAAGTAATACCATAATATGGTACAAGAAAAAACAATGTCGTACTAATACAGAATACAGTGGAATTTGTATATAATTATGTTTACCTCTCGGGATATATCACTCATCAGTTCTCTTAAACCATCAGGAACCGCATATATATACTTCGCACAGTGCCTTTGTAGAAGCACATCCATATTAATGGGTATTTAAATAAAATTAAATATAAATCTGATGTAAACTGATAATTGACATTTGCTATTGTCAGATTATTGTTTTTATGATAAATCACAATATTCTTGTGAAAGTTTTCATCTATGAGTATGTGTTACCTTTTTCCTTAGTGAATGATTTTTTATGGCATGTCGAAAGTTAATTTTGAAGACCCTTTTTGGCAGTCCAAAAACTGGAAATGTGTATCTATGGCAAATTGAGCAAAAAAAAATTCAAAGGTTAGAATCATCAGATAAATATAGTGATATAAGCATAACTTTTGAAAATTAAGTTTTTCTTTTTTTTTATAAAATGTGTGTCATGTAATTATTTTGTTATTAGGTATGGAATATGACATCTCTCCAATTCTCCTTCATTTTCTAGTTTCCAAATGCATGCACTTTCCAGAGCATTTCCCCTGGGTTTACTGCGTACTTTTTCTTTCTGCCTGAATGTTCTTAAGATGCTGCATTGTGTTTAGCTAGCTCACAAAAACCCGCATCTTTAAGTAATCTGGTGAGGTTGCTATGGCGATATGCACAGTAGTTCCATCTTGATGAAACATATGTCAGGATTATCCTTGATTTCTAGGTGTACGTTGATCATGATGCAGAGTACATTGCTGTCTCAGAACAAGTATGACGGCTACTACTTCCTGTCAGATATGTTACTGATTCCCGATCTACTTCCTAACAGTTGTATATAGTATTCTATGTGGCGGAGGTTTGCAATTTTGTTGAGAGTTGTGTTGGTTGATAAGACATCAATGGAAAGAATTTCTAATTGGTCATAGGTACATTATATACATACACTTTCTAGAACACCCGTTAGAACAAATAAAAAAGTTAGTCACATCACACTGAAAAGTCTTCGGTTAATCCACCTGAAAACAGCAATAGTTTATTGAATTTTACAATAAGTAAGTAATGAACTTATGTGTGGTAACCCGATAATTTAAAATACTAGATATTTCATTCACTGTACCCCAGTTATTTATTTAACACTTTTGTAGGGAACAGCACTTTGAGTAAGGTAAAGACCACGCACCCGGTCCATATTTTCTCGTTTCCCTTAGGGCTTCATGCTAGGAGGTAACTGCACACGGTTTCCGAAACCATATTGGTTCGCTTCTGTTTATTACCTATGTGATAAGATAAGCTGGCTATATACGGGTTAGAAGTGAATACTTCTCTCGTATCATACCTTAAAATTATTATTTGTATAGTCATATCCTAACAAACAGGTGAGGACTGAGCCAATTGGGCCTTCCTACTCCTGAACAAACT
>JAWQRN010000184.1:0-34922 GCA_033557685.1 Sperchopsis tessellata
GTATCGACCAATCCAATGTTTCGTGGATTTGCAATCCTAAAACTAGATATGACCGAAACCATTCATATGCTGGTCCCCGTATTCCATACTCTGTTAGTTTCCGAAATAATGTGTCATGATTCAAACAGTCGAACAAATTCCACACAGTATTCCACCCCTCTCCAAGGATCCCAAAATGGTATTTGCTAATTCAAAAACGGCTGTGTCTATGCATCTGCCCTTGATGAATCCATGCTGAGATGTGCAAAACAATTCATACCTACTAAAAAATAAAACTACTCTCCTACACATTAGGGCCTCAAATAGCTTAGAAAATTGGTAACAAATTAACTGACCTATAATTTCCACATTCACCAGGTCGTCCGTTTTATATATCAGTTTGAAAATTGACAATTTTAGTTTCGAAGGAAATATACCGTTTTGAAACGAGCAGTTGATTATATGACAGAGGGGATACAATTTAATTTATACATTCTTTGATAATGGTAATGGGAATGCCATCGTATCCGTAACAGATGAGATATGTATACATAAAGAGAGGTTTGACATTAATTTATTGATATTTATCAAAGCAATTTAATCTTTCTTGAGTAATTAAGAAGAACCAAACACAATAAGGAAGCTGATAGCTCTTCAAGCATTAGAAAAGTTAAAAACCTACCCATACCACAAATAGAAGACAGGCTAGCTAGCGGAAGTTAACAGAACCCCATAACTATGCAACTTTGTTTTTTAAACATTTATATTATTTTTATTTTTTAGTCTTGAAACTCGTTTCATAATGTTTTACATTTAAATCTTGACATTAAAGTTGGCATTTTATCTAGAATTACCACTACCTCTAAATGTCATTGTCTTGTTTTATATAGAAAATAACCTACATTTTAACAGCGCACAGTTTTCAAATGTCTTGCCTTAGATACAGATTCGGATCTGAATTTAAATACAAATACTTGGTAAATAAACAATTGAGACATTTTTATCTGGAATTTCGATGTAAAAATGCCATTAGTTCAGTCTAAAATAAAATACTTATAAAATACTAAATTAGTAGACATAAATTGTCTTTATTTATCTAATAACGAATATATTGTTGACCGGTTTCGAGGCATCGCGCCTTATCTTCAGGACAAATTATAAAAGAAGCCGGCCTCGTTAGTAGATATAAAATTTTAAATTTACCAAAACAAGAACAAATAAACAATCAGATGTATATAACAATGCAAATAAACAAACAACACATTAAAATGTTTCTTTTTTATAAAATATAATACACAATATACACAAATTAAGCCGCAAGAGACAGCAAGGAAAATGCAGGCAAGTACAAAACAGGAGAAGCAAGCTATCCAGAAAGAAAACAGACACAAGAAGTAATATGAAACCGAAAACAATTGTAACTGATATGCAACCCAATATGCACCAGTTGAAAACAAACAAGAAAACAAAATCAAAAGTTAAAACTTACCTAGTTAATAAAGATAACACAATCAAGAACAAATGAGAACATGCATCAAGTCAAAAGCAACGCAACAGATGTACAAACTAATGTAAACGTCAAACGAGGAATGACAATTTGAAATACATATAGTATAATTCGAGTCGGAAGTCATTATAACTACACAATTGAAAAATAGAGGGCACACCTAATAAATGTATTAAGGATTGAGAAGATCTGGAGCGGGAGGGTGTCGGTTATCATTACCAGTAGAACAATTAAAATGTAATGTATTTATCACGGAAGACATTAAAATTAAACTTCGAGCACACGTCTATCTAAACTATCTGAATTTGACATATTTTTCTTAAATATTTCCAGATTTTTCAAAACATTCAGACGATTACCAAAGGGGCAAAAGTGAAGAGGACAAAAACCATCAATCTTATCAAACGAATGATCATTAATGCGAAGATGCTTACCAAAAATGGATCGATTGTTAACAGATCCAGTGCGAGAGTTCTGTGATTCTTTCAGAAAAGATCCTACCACTCTGACCAATATAAGCGGCAGAGCAACTTTTACATTGCAATTCGTAATCACCAGATCTACTTAAAACTGATAAGGGATCCTTATTGACGACGAACAGCCTTTTGAAATTCAAAGAAGACTTGAAACAAATCTTAACATCCGATAAGTATTTTTCCATACATCTAGCTAGTTGGAAAGACAAAACAGGAACAAATGAAATACTATGATAAATACAATTAGAAGTATGTTGAGAAGGCATTGAAGAAGCCTGTCTCAGTTCAAAAGATTTGCGTTTTTTTATAAAAAATTTTATCAATATCAACACGGTAATTATTTTCCAAAGCAATTTGTTTAATAATTTTTAATTCGAGAAGAAAGTCATCACGTAACAAAGAAATATTAGACAGCCGGTGAATGTGGCTAGAGAAGAACGCTTTTCTAGGCTGAGGGCAATGCATAGCATCGGAAGAAATAACGTGGGAAGTTTGGGAAGGTTTTCTGTAAATTTTGAAAACATGTTTATTACCTACCTTAACAATAGAAAGATCTAGAAAATTGAGTACACCTTGGCACTCTTTTGCCATGGTAAATGAAATATTGATGTGAAGATTATTAAGATAGAATAAAAAGTCGGAAAGGGAATCGATGTCATCCGTCCAGAAGCAAATGGCATCATCAACGTATCTATAACATACCAGTAGAAAATCTGCTTGAAGAAAGGATAAGCAACTGAAACAATATATGTTTATATGTATTCTATAAAAATGTCAGCTAGAAGGGGAGATATTAGATTACCCATACCCAGACCATCAACATGGCTGTAAAACTTATCATTAAACTTAAAAAAGTTTTGGTCTAGGCACAGACATAATAACTGATAAATAGTATGAGCCGAAGAATTATCAATGAAATTTCATACCAAAGATTTGGTAAATTCTACAGGAACAGTGGAAAATAACTCGACCACGTCGAAAGATACCGATAAGCAATTAACAGGTAACCTTAGGGGAGAAATACGAGAAGCTAAATCACTAGAATTTTTAACAGTATTGGCAACCCAAATTTTTAAAGAGAATGCTGTTCAATATTCTAGGTTGCTTCCTTATTGGACATTCCTTAATTACGTTTATATTATGAAACACCCCTACTCCTCAAAAACATATTCGTTTCTGTTATATTCTATACACCCTTACGTCTACTATTAAAGTTAGAAAATTCTATTAGCATAGAAAATAAATTTTGAATCTCTTATATATTTATGAAGGTCTGTTTTTCCCTTCTATATTAACATTCAAATTCTGAGTGCGCTTTCAAATGAAACGAAATTCTCACATACCTACTATTAGCTCCAAACTCCGGTGTTATACATCTCTTTTTGGCAGCTGCTGAATACTATATAAATTTAGTCAATGAACATTATACCGCGAAAAAATATTTAAACAATTAGGCAGCTTTTCGTCTATATATTTGTTGAATAAACTATTTCTCCAAATAAAGCCACGGCAAATATTGTTTGATTAAAAGACCAAACCACAAATCATAATTATCTGAGCAGAGTGATTAGATATACCCGTAGGATTCATGCTAATATCATATTTATAACGATTATGGAAATAGGAATTTATTACCAGATAGTCGAAGCAGAAGTAATTCGAGTAGGGCAATCTATCACATTACACAGATTGTATGACTGAAACATATGGCTCTTTTTCTTCGCTATCTCTAAGATAATTAACATTTAGATCACCATTAATGATAACATTAATAGATGCTATGGCAATTTTATTCACAACTCTATTGCAATTACTAAAGAAATAGGTATATGGCTAATATGGTAGTATTATAGCCTAAAGGTTTAACCCCCACACATTAAATTGCTGTTCAATGCAAATGTCATTTAGCACATTTTGTATTCTAATAAAATTTGATTCATGTCCATTAGTTCTGTGATTTGTCTGTATTTGCCAACTATTTTACTCTCTTAATTTCCCTAGCTTTCATTCAATTTATTGACACCAATTTTTTTCTATATTGTTTAATTTCCAATTAATGATACATATCTACTATCCAGTGGAGTAGGCAGGATTTTTATAAGGTAAGGGTCCGTGAACTTTTACTGGGAGGGAATAGTATCTTGTAAAATGAGCTTTATATAAATAATGAAATATAATGTTTACATGTAATAATAATAATTAGTATAACAAAATTGAATTATTAGGAGTATTTCTATTTAAAGTACAAAATCAATTCTTTTAGTAGAAAATTAGCTGTACTCAAGTACAGCTAATTTCTAACAAGAGCAGTGTTGATGACGTCTTAATGACATAAACACGTGTCCACTGCAATTCGGTTTATTTATCTTCATTTTGCGATGCGTAGATCATTTCTGTATTTACTATATAGACGTGGCCGGTTTGCTTGATATTTTATTTATCAAATATTAAAATAACACATTCATGTACGGCCAAGGAAGCAACAAATTCTTTTTCTAATACAAAAATGGCAATTTCGTGAAGATTAACATCTAATTAGCGTAATGATTATTCAATTGCAACTTTGAAACATTGCGATACCTCTCATAATATGCTCACTCACGATCTCATAGCATATATACAAGCAACGAAATATGTATTCATACGTGGGGTACAACTAACTACTAACAAGAGCAGTGCTGATGACGTCTTAATGACAGAAACACGTGTCCATTGCAATTCGGTTTATTTTCTATCGTTTTGCGATATTTATGTATTTAATATATTAACTTGGCCGGTTTGCTTGATAGTTGATTTATCACATATTAAAATTATACGTTTAAGTTTCACTAATTGTCCTAATTCTTGCATACTTCTTGTTCGTTCATTTATTACAAAAATGAAACAGTATTTACAAAATGCACCAACGAGACTTTAAGAATAAGATATCCAATGAAATCGTTCACACCAGCTTACTTGGAATTTTTAATTTTTTGTACCTTTTGCGGAATGCTTGAAATTGATTTTTATCATTTTGATCGCTTCTTAATTAGAATTTAACGCAATTTCATGAAAGGATTGTTCTGCAGATACACTCGCAAGTTCGTTTCCTGATTTTATACTGTAGTTCGTCGCAGTGGTAGAAAAGAAGTCATTGGTATTCACAACTTCTGTCTTGGGGACTTTTTGAAAATAATTGAACAAACAATATTTCCTTTTACTCATTTTGGGACCTACAATAAAAATAAGTATATGATATAATTTATTACCTTTAAAGATTATGAATAAAATACTCGCCATTCAATAATATATAATGCAATATTCAACATATACTCGAACTATGTTGACTGTTTTATATTTAATAATCATAGTATTAAAAAATGAAAACACGTTGATAATCAAATAACAAATAAGATTGGGTAGCGTAGTCAGTGCTGCCAACTAAAAATAAGACTGCTCTCCATTCCTGCAATTGCAAATACTTTCAGTTACCATTATATTAATATGTATTTTGCAAAAACATTTTTTAAATTGTTTTCATATCAATCAAACATGTTGAACAATATCAATATATTACAAACACTGTGGTATCGACATTCCAAGTTATATGTCTTACTTGCTAAGGGGGGGGAGCCTCTTGCATACATACTCACTTGCTACTCTCTTATTCTACAAATACCTTTTCATCTTCACTTTTGTTACCTTGTTATGTAAAGGTGATTAATGACAAAGCCTTTAAAAAGTCAGGTATTGAGTTTATAAAACTATTGAAATTTAGCCGCCTCGTTAGCTCAGTGGCTAAGTACTAAGCTACTTAGCGCGGGGTCTCGAGTTCGAAATCGAGAAGCGACTGGCATTTTTTAATTTGGAAAATGTCTAATGGTACTGGTTTTTCGGGAGGAACGTAACACTGTGGGCCCGCGTATTGTAGGTGAATGAAGACCACGTGTATGTAAAGAACCCAATTCCATTTGGAACATTGGATGCGGAAAAAATCCCAGATATGCTATCCGACCGATTTTAATAAACAAATAATAAAAAAGAAACAATTTCAATAAGTTAGTCCAATTTTCTGTCAATTTTTTCAATTCAAGAGATTTACTTCTCATAATATGTGGAATTTTCTCTGCCAACAGATTAAAAAAAGGCATCTTATATGTTCTGCCGTTTAAATAAATATTTCATGTAATTAGTTTTAACAACAACTTTCGTAAAACTTCTTCATCTAAATGAAATTTCATTCAACAATGTTATGCAAAGAATATTTCCTCCGCTCTATAAATTTTACAGGCAGAGAGTTTATCTTACTGTCTTTATACATCAATATTCTGTGAAACTTTATTTAGCATAGCCTTACAGACCTCCTACACATTAAAATGAATATGTTAAACCGAAAACCCACGCTTAAAACTTTTGCCATTTGCAATTTGATATTTTATTTTTCCACCTTGCACTCCATTCCTCTTTATTGTTTTAACAGTAGTAAAACTTTGATATTCGAAACAGTAAATGATGGCACAAAGCAAAATAATCTCTTAGGAGTTTCAAATTTCAACGGAATTGTTTAGTAGTTCAACACTTCTATGATATCTTGGCCGTAATTATTTCAGATAAATTAGTTAGACTAGAAAATATAGTTTGCAATACAATGATATTTTGCCATTCCCGGTAACTCGATAATCTCGATAGTACTAATAAAGTTACTCTTCCTTCCTTAACACATTTATTACTATTCATTGAACAGCACTGATTAATGGCAATACGCTCTCTCATTCTTTATATTTTATTCTCTTCACAATCTATTCTATCCACCTTACCACCTATAAGTCCTTATCTTCATTTTCGTGTTGTTGTTTTCATTTATAACACCATTTACATCGTTTTCATAAAAAAAATATTATAACAGAGACTTTCACTCAAGTCACAATTTTTGCTAATACCGACTTCAAAGTGGGTCCAAACCAAAGAAGAAACTAAATGTAAATAATCTTGAAACTCAAGTGTTGAACTAACCAAAATTTAAATTCTTGAGAATAACAACCAACACTAAACTGAGATAGTCATATTATAGATTTTATCTTGGGAGGACGACTATGATAAATTCAAAACTAGGCTACTTATGCTATCATGCAATTATGAATCTGCGAGGCTGCAACAATCTTAAAGTTGTGAAAGAGAGCTAACCTGGTCGTGTACGCTTTACTTTTTACACAGTTACAGGTATGTTGTCAAGTCCAATAAAATACTTACTTTCCGGTAGATAACCATGTATTGGATATTCTTCCTGCCGCCATGACCCCTATCTTCTTACCCGTTCTCCACATGTGAAAAGGCTGCTCTTTCAAAGGGTCTCAACTTCACTTCAATACGCGGAAGCATTCCTGTTGAAGACAATTTATGCAATGTCAAATCCGCTTTTTGTAAACTAACGGAGAAGATAGCAGACTATATTAGGTTAGTCAACTAGAAAACGTTAGACCCCCAAACCAAATTTACTCAGAAATTAAAATTTGGCTCTAAAAAACCTCACAGATAACATTTCTGTCCTCTCTGCGGCTAAGGGAATCGCGACTGTCAAAATGGACCTGTTCACATCCGATGGTAAAATGTTACAACTTACAAGACTCGCATACAAGCTAGATCATAATACGACCAACAGAATAAATAAGGTGGTATCATCTATAATTAAAAGTACACATTTTGCCCCGAATAAACAGAAATTTGTCTTGCCTCATGATTTCCGCACCCCTATGATATACGGGCTCCACAAACCAGGAGTTACACTATGACCTATTGTAAATGCTATTAGATATCCCACCTACTAGCTGTTTATTAGAATATCATCATCAAATATCAATGAGCAGAAATATGTCTTATCTCATGATTCGCACATGATATATAGACTCTTATATAGTTACACTACAAAGTATTGTAAGTGCCATTGGATCTTCCACCTACCAATTCACAAATATACTCACTCCCCACCTCGGCCTGTTTATTAAAATATCGTCATCATACATCAAAAACACCGCCCATTTCATCGAGAAAATTATAATTCCAAGCAGGAATGATCTACTTCGCTATAGTTTCTCTGGGTAGTAAGTTTCTTATTCACGAATCCGTTCAGATTATTTACTCGCTGCTGGCCAATAAGTCTCTCCCATATAGCCAGTTTAATAGAAAACAAGCTTCAAGTGTTATGATGGGATCCCCAATCTCGCAGGTTATCGCAAACAGTTTTATGAAAGTTGTCGAGAAAAAAGTATTCGCATCTGCCCCTTTGATGCCGAAATGTTGGTTTAGGTATGCAGATGATACGTTTGTAGAATGACCTTATGTATTAGGGTCCTATATATCCTCCTACAAAACATTATTAGTCACATACCGATATTCGATTTACGATAGAAGTTGAAGTTTCTGGGCCAATTCCCTTCTTAGAAAACCTCACAATCTCACATTCACTAATAAGTAGCTCCATGCCACTTCTTGATATCGCCACTCACAATGGTTAATTCTCTTATCTACTGAGTTTTCAATCTCATCGTAGAAGATAAATTATCCGAAGAACTTAGCAAAGTTAAAAATGTCCTCATGTTCAAGAGGCACAAATCTTTGGTTTGGCTAAGGGCCGTCATGGGTCTTAAGAATCCCACTCTGCCTAGCCAAAACCTGGATGTCATTAGTTATGCGCATATGCCGGCTATTGTCCTCCCTCCAATGAAATCTTTCCATGTACGAAAGATTCAATTCACCTACGAACCACTGGAGTTTACAGAATCCCATGTACATGCAGTATACACAGACAAAAACATAGATCTCCAATGAACTTGTTAATTGAGTACTATCATTTATAATATTGTTGTCTGAAGATATCCTTGCGGTGAGAATATTAATATTTTTAGACAGATACGTGGCACTGAGCTAGCTAAGATTAAAAATTAATCGTGGGCACTCTCTGGCATAATAATAACAAGCAGCTTATTTTTGCGTATGAATGAGGTTTCCAATGCCATAGATAGCTATTTCGCAGAACCACTGGACCCAACCACAGTCACACAGCAGAACTGACTACTATAAATGTATACAACTTACTATGAAATTTTTCATATAGCAAACGCCATCTCAATGTGGCTATGAGAAATCTTGCGTCAGGGACATCTGACACTACAAGAAAACTAAGCATAGAAATGGGGATGTTTAATAAAGTTTAAAAATGAACGCATTATTTAGCCCATGCGGTATAAATGTTAAAAATGATTTTTGCCAGTATAAATATATGTGATAAAAATTAAAAATTAATCGTTGGCACTCTCGCATAATAAAAACATGCAACGCCATTTTACGTGTGAATGAGGTATCCAATGCCGTAGTGTCAGATATCTCTGACGCAAGATTTCCCCTCGACTCATTGAGATGGCGCTTGCTATATGAAACATTTCATAGTAAGTTGTATACATTTTACAGTAGCTGGTTTTGCTGTGTGTCTATGTTAGGGTCCAAATACCTTTTCATACTTATGAGCAGTAGTACTGCGAAATAGCTATCAGGAATTTAATAATAAAAATCAAATAAAAATTCACTTCCCTGACGAAAAATTTGCATTTCCACATGTAAATTATCGAAAACCCTACCAACTAAAAAATAAAGTTAAACATATAATTTAATTTATAAATATTTCCTACCTAAACTTTCATCATTTGTTAGTGAATAGTTTCCATTATGTTTGTAAAGGTATTTACAAAACATTCGCCTACTCCTCTATAGCAGAACTCCATCTCGTGTCAGAGTTCCACACGAAACCAAAAATGAATGAAGGAATGAAAACGCCAACTCACGACATTCCATAAAATTATTAGCAGACATACTTCCGAAGCCAATCTATATGTAAATTCTTCATAAATTCCATAAGAAATTGTGTTGGTAATCGTCCCTGTCATAGATGAAATATGAAGTAAACTGCGGAAGCAGAAAACTTCGAAAACTAATAAAATGTGAAAGTACTTCCTTTACCGTATCTACTTCAGCTGGTTGCAAGTTGCATGTGGTAACAGCGATTCTCCTGAGATTAATTTCAAAACCACCACCTATATCTGATTCATTTTACGTGTTACTACGGGCATATGTTATTTTTAATGCGAATTGCGATACTCGTCAACGTAGATTTTGACGGGAAAATTAGTAATTATTAATCAAATTTAATTATCCATATTGCAGTACTGCAAATCTGCAGAACTGCTCAAAATTGCCGTAGACCGCTACATTGAAACAGAACTAAAATACGTATACCAATGCCTATCGAGAAAGTATGTAGCCAATTAGTTAAATGAATATTGCTGCGAGCTATATAGGCTCATGCGTTTGTTTCCCTTTAATTAATTTCTGACTAATGTCGATGTTCTGTGTTCACAACTTTTTAATTTCGGAATTTTTAATAATGATTTCATATGCTGTGATTCCAGCAAGATTTTTCGTAGTTAAATATAGAGATATAGAATATCCAACCACATCGTTATTAGCAATAAGATTTTTCAAGTATAGTCATCTCAGCTTGCCCTAAATTTAAAATATACGCTCTAATAAGTGTCCACGTTACGTCCACTGTTGCAAGAGACAATTTCTAGACGAGTGATATTACTTCAACGAATAAATTCACTGCACTGATCTAAACTCCGTAGAATCACACTTAAAAGGCAAACACTGAAGTGGGGGATGTGCACTAGCGCGGATTCGCTCCTTCACCTATTGACTATAGGGTGATTATAAACCTCAATGGCTTCTCAAAAATTACTAGGAAAATAAGAAGACTCCCGAGTTAAGATTTTAGTATATTGGAACATAATGGTTTGACCTGTTTCATGACGATCTTCAGCCACGGCTGACTGAACAATACGACCAAGATAAGAACAGCCTTCGTGCTCCTTTAAACGAGTAGCAATCGTACGTTTAGTTAATCCGAGCCCACAGAAACAAAGAACCTGATAAACCCCCACGCTTTGAAATGGGATGACATTTTTTGAAGAAGGGAGAACTTGCGAAATATTTTGTTTTAGGGAGAATACTGTTTTAATATCAAATATTCTTAGTATGTGGGTAGTTTTGTATGTCGAATCCTTCACGAATGGTAGATCACCTCAGGAGTATTTCTGACAGCGGTGGATAGATTCCTGAATCATCTTATTGATTATTTGATGTCAGATAAACTGTATCCATTATATAACAGTGCATCTGTTGTTGTACACAACTCCTGGGAAAGTAAAATTGTGTAACACAACTTGAAAGCTCGCTGTACGAAAGAGTACAAGTATCTATTGTTATGGTTGGACTTACGATAAACAGAATGATGAAGTGTCCCATCTGATCTACGTTTCAACAATAAATCTAAGAAAGAAATGGAACTTGATAACTCAATCTACATAGTAAAACGTATATTGGGTTATATGATTCAAGAAGGCACGAAAAAGTGAAAGCTTATATCAATCAATCACAAAGGAATTTAATAAAAACGTGTAAAAATATCAAAATTAAGCCTTAGACAACATATGGATTGATTAAGTCAATTTGAACTCGAGACAACATGAAAAAAAGATTAATTATAAGCAAATAATGAGGAATGAAGCACCAATAAATAGAGCATATAAACACGCTAACGCTATTGAAAAATGTCAAAAATGAATATTATAGATTAAAGATACAGGATGCTGGTAGCAATACTAAACATTTTTTGGCTTTTAAACGAAGTGACGAATGAAAATAATAATTAAACTGGCGTATCCGGAACTGACATTGAATATGATGGTCTGATATACACTGATAATATCTTAAAAGGAAAATGCGTTCAATGAGTTTTTTGTTGACGTTTGTGACAAAATTAACCTAGCGGCTTCCCAACTCAATGTATTTGCAGCATGTAAATGATGGTGAAATTATTCAACATATAGGGTCGTTAAAGACAAACTGTTCTCCTGGCATGGATTGTATACCAGTAATATGTATTAAAAAAGTCATCTGTCTCTTGTCCCGCCAATTAGGCACATGATTAATAATATATTTCGTACAGGTGTTGGTCCAATTCAATTCAAGACATCTGTTGTAACTACAAAAATGGTGATAAAACTAAAATAAATAATTATAAACTAATTCCAGTTATTAGAAATATAGTCATTTTTGAAAAATGTCTTAAGAACCGGTTAATGATTTACCTTAAGGCTAATACTGTCATCACTAAATATCAGTTTGGATTTGGGCAAACTTTCAGAACCGAGGACGTGATTTACGAGCTTATAAAAGACATGTATGATAGTGTGGATAAATTGTATAAAACATTAGCCTTGTTCCTAGGCTTAACCATTAGACATGGTATCACATGATATGCTTCTACAAAAATTATAGTGTATTGGTATAAGGGAAACAACATTAAAACAATTACAGCATTATATATGTGACAGATTACAATGCATGAAGGTTACTAACCAGCGCGAGCCTTGTTGTACGGAGGGGCGTGCCGCAAGGTACCGTACTGGGTGCAATCATTTTCCTGATCTACGTGAATGACATATCACGGGTGCTTCATAATAGTAAGCTTGTTTCATTTGCTGATGACGCGGTGTTGTTATTTCGTGGAGACAGCTGGGAACATGTAATGAGCAGTAAGGCAGCAGAAGATCATTCAAATGTGACTGCCTGGATAGATCATATTAACCATATGTTTAACTTCAGCAAGACAAAGTTCCTGAAATTGCAGCAGCCTGGTGAGGATAGATTAATAATTCATAAGATTTGCATTAATGACTGCAGTGCTTGTGTGTGTATCGAGGAGGTCAAATAAATTAAATACCTTGGGGTGTATACTGATGTTGGTCTTAAATGGTACTCACATGCCAACTATTTAACTAACTATTATATTTTAATTTCTACTCCTTGACGTGTTGAACCATGATGGTCTCAATGTATTTGATGTTTCGGGTTTATATATGGACTGTTTTGCATTCTCGGCCAATCATGTTTTATTGTGACAGCAATATAAATTGATTAAATATTTTGCATGGACACAACACAATTTATCTTAGTCTGTCCATGCTTTACTACTTGTACATACACCTCAAGAAGAATAATTTTTATTATCAATGAGTTGACTTATGAAGGAGCTTTAAGATTTATTGTGTAATTATCAAATTTGTTAAAAATTACATGTGTTTACTTAAAACTTAAAATTTATAAATAACAAATGTTTATTATTATTATAAATATTATTATATAGAAAAAAGTCGGTTGCTAGTCCGCCAGCTTTTTTGTATACAGATGTGTTTTATTCGGTCATAATGATACTATTATATGATTTTTTTTCTTTAACTCCAGTGCACATTCCAAACTTTATTCAATTCTTAAAACATGTGAAAGCAAATTACCACTCCGCAACCCCAAACTAACCCAATGTGAACCGACCAGCAGCGTAAGCATACCAGCCCTTTAATGACGTCAGGCGTAAAATAATAAAAGCCGCATGAATATTAGAAGAGCGAGAAAAGAAATAACGAATGTGCTCAGAGTACATATTTCCTAAATTAGAGGGGCCAGACAAACGCAAGGCGTTACTTACAATTTATAAGCGGTTTCGGCATGTTCATTTACAAAAGCTTTCCTTCTCAACAACGTTCTCTGCTTAGCAGAAGCTCTCTGTTCACGTCGTCGCATACCTTTCGTTCTTCTACTTCCACATACTTCTCCATTTATTTTGAATTTGCCAGTAAATAAATTATAATACCTTAAATAAAGCAAATATATACGTTTAAGTAGATTTATCTCTACGAGACTAAAACCACTTGAGTACCTCTATTTTCGTTTAATGTTTTACAAAACTTTAAATGAAGAACATATCTGTATTAAACTACAATTAATTTCAGAAATTTTCAAATAAAGTTAACTTAGGGGAGAACTATACAGCAGTTTCAAAAATGTCTTGTTCTCTATTCGCATTAGTTTGCCTATTTACAAATTTTTATTGTTTAAAATCATGTTGATGAGCTTTAAAAGACTATACATTTGTTCTTTATTCTAATTTCCGGGTTTCACCACGCCGTCTTAAGGACCTCTCGAAGTTTAAGCTCAGATTGAATCAGAAATTCATCTTAAGTCGATGCATCATTAAAAACTTCATCTCAAACGCGTCGAGTCAAGCTTTGATCGTTTCGTTTCATATCACAACAAATTTACTATTTACCCGCACTATGTCTATATTTAAATTATTATAGAGGTATTTTAAAATCTGACAAACTATTTACATTTAATATAACTATTTACACCAATTCTCAATTATCTTCGCTTGAGATATACATATTGTGTTTTTATAAACATTAGTGGCATTATTTAATTTTGACATCAAATATTTTACTTGAGACTACCATTCTACAGAACGTGATAAGAAAAATAGGCCCGATACTTTGACAGCGAGTATTTTTGTAGGGTACTGGCATCTGGGTAGTCGTTCATTGACCTTCAACCGAAACAGTACACCTTAAATTATCAACCAATACAGTTCATATTCAATTCTCAAACAAGAGAGTTGATATTCAGTACTCAAACAAGATAGTTTCCTCTTGTATTTTTGAAGAGAACAATTCTCATACTAGTTCACAGTGTCGACGTAATTTTAGTCGCACTGTTAAACAATTAATTCACACGTCTGCAGTTGTTGGAACCCATACATACACACGTCTGCAGATATTGAAATTAAGGTAAGCGACAATAATTTACTCACGTTTGCATACAAGAAATTTCACTTCTGTTTAAACGAAACAGAATCCGTGCCATTAAATTTACAATTTACATTGGTTTTTCAAAATAAACTCTTACATACCTAACATTTTGCTCCTTCGTGTATATAATTAACAAAATTTTAATCATCCTTACTATAAGACCCAGCATTTTGGTGGTTTTGAGACATATAGAGCCAACATTTTAGTTATTCGGACAATATGAGCCCCAGCAATAACAGCTTCTTTTATATATATAGCTTAAGTATTAAATAAAAGAAGATAACACATAATTTTAACACTTAAAATATCTGACATTATAACAAATATATGTGTCAAGTGTTAACAGCAATACATTTTACATTGTATTCCTAAGATATATTTTTACTGTTATATTATCAAAAATATATTATTCTTTATAGACTCTTTGTAACCATACAAGTTTTAAAAATATGTTAGGAGAATATTTTCGAAACTCTCACTGAAAATTATCAAAAAGTTTCAACAGCAAGGTAAGTTACATCTTGTAGTGAACAATTTTATAAAATATTTTCTATATGCAGTCGATTCCGCTTAATCGGGACACATCGGAACTAGAACATTTTATACCAATTAAGTGGCTGGTCCAATTATTAGGGCTGGGTCTCAAGATCGATCTTCAATCAAGGATCGATCTTAATAATGTGATCGAAGAATCGATCTTAGCAAATGTAAAATGGATCGATCGATGGTCGATCTTGATCAAAGATCGATCCTGATCAAAGATCGATCCTGATGAAAGATTGATCCTGATCAATGATCGATTCTGATCAAATATCCATCCTGATAAAAAATCGATATTGATCGAAGATTGATATTGATCAAAGATCAATCTTGATTCAAAACCGATCCAGCTACAAATGCTGATTGTGATCAAACATCCATCTTCCACAAATTTTATTGTACTATTTACAAACATAACCATGATATAATAACCTACGTATTGTGTATTGAAAAGAAAATATTTTTTCTGTAACCTGGAGTATCGCAATATGCGAATACAGAAATGTGTTATGCTTAAGAGAAATTATTAGAACAAAAACTTACACTCAAGTCACAAATTTCGATAATACTGACTTCAAAGTAGGTCCAAACCAAATAAAAAACTAAGTGTAAATAATCTTGAAACTCAAGTGTTGATCTAACCTATATTTAAATTCTTGAGAATAACAACTAGACTGAGAGTCATATTATAGATTTAATCTTGGGAGGACGACTATGATAAATTCAAAACTGGGCTACTTATGCTATCATGCAATAATGACTCTGCGAGGCTGGAACAATCTTAAAGTTGTGAAAGAGAGCTAACCTGATCGGGTACGCTTTACTTCTTACACAGTTGCAGGTATATTGTCAAGTTCAATAAAATACTTACTTTCCGGTAGATAACCATGTTTTGGATATTCTTCCTGCAGCCATGGCAACTATCTTCTTACCAGTTCTCCACATATGAAAAAGCTGCTCTTTCAAAAGGTCACAAGTTTACTTCAATACGCGGAAGAATTCCTGTTGAAGACGATTTATGTCAAATCCGCTCTTTGTAAACCAACGAAGAAGGTAGCAGATTATATAAGGTTAATATGATAGAGAACATCAGGCCCCCTAATTTACCCAGAAATTAACATTTGGCTCTAAAAAGCCTCACAGATAACTCCTACATGTCTGTCCTCTCTGCGGCTAAGCGAATCGCGACTGTCAAAATGTTCACATCCGATGGTAAAATGTTACAACTTACAAGACTCGCATACAAGCTAGATCATAATACGACCAACAGAATAAATAAAGTGGTATCATCTATAATTAAAAGTTCACATCTCGCCCAGAATAAACAGAAATTTGTCTTGCCTCATGATTTCCGCACCCCTATGATATAAGGGCTCCACAAACTAGGAGTTACACTATGACCTATTGTAAATGCCATTAGATATCCCACCTACTAGCTGTCAAAATCTCTCACTCCCCTCCTCAACCAGTTTATTAGAATATTGTCATCAAATATCAATGAGCAGAAATATGTCTTGCCTAAGGATTCCCACACCTCTATGATATACCGACTCTTATATAGTTACACTACAAAGTATTGTAAGTGACATTGGATCTTCGACCTGCCAATTCGCAATATTACAGTTTTTCATTGACTTGTAATTAATACATTTTAATGAAATTAGTTGTTATTCTTTGTGTATAAAATGGTACAATTCTTACTGTTATATCATTTGTTTTTGATTTTGAATGAACCTTTCCAGGAAAACTGCAATAAAACTCGGGGAGGTCTATCAAAGATATATTGATATTGTGTGTGATTTGAGCATGGTCAGGGCAGAAATGGTCAGTTCTTTGGCATGATGCAATAACCGTACCAATAAATTTTGTAACAAAATAAATATATCACTTTTGTTGACTTAAATTTGAGTATTTTTACGGTTTCATTTTTTGAAAATCAGTAAGAAATGATGTAGTGGAGTAATTCCCAGATCACAATTGTTTGGTTTTATTGATATCCGGTCGAACACCAGAGCGATTATGTATTTTATAACTTAAATTAACAATGTAGCAAAAATAGAGTCATGTCTACCCCTGAGAGTACTATATACAATACAAACACAAGTAACATATGCTTAAATTTTGTACAAATATATAGGAACGGCTCGAAAGACAAACTAATTAAAAATTATTATATATGTCACTTACATATTAAGTAAATATTTAGGTGATGTTTGTATTATATTACATTTAAAGAAGGGGAACAGACAAATTTGCATCTCGTGTAGTTACTCAATTCAATTAAAAAATGTACTCCTATTTCTTTTGTACTTGTCAAGAGATGTCATACGATTTTAAGTTTTGATAGTAAATGATGATAATTAATAATATAATGGCATTGAATCCGTGCATATCTCTTAAAATGAGGGCTTTTTGTCTAAGCAATAAAACTGTAAACGATACAAAACGATCAAATTATTGTATACCTGAAATATCTGACCAAAGATCAATCATTTTATAAATAAATACTTATATATTTAAGATTCTCATACCATTACTAAATTATTTGTTTGAAATTTGCTTTTGTACATTCGCAACATTTTGAGCCTCGTAACTTTTATATTTTTTATTACGATAAAAATTCTATGGCAATTTTTATGTTTTACTCATAAAAAGATACATGTTATTATCGAATATGTCGCAAATTATTTATTTTCTCTCACTATATATTAGGGGGACCGAAAAGTAATGTCGTTTTTTACATTCAAACAAACAATTTTTTAACTTGTTTCTATTTTTAATCAATTAGTTTTTGAGAAAAATATTTTGGATATCATCTAAATTTTCAAATTTTTTGTCACATAGAAAGTGTTGTAGCAATTGGAATAAATGGAAATCCGATGGTGGTTCGTCTTGAGCAGTGGGGTCTTTCATTGACAATTGACAATCGCTGGCCACTTATCAATTAAATATTGATTAACTCGATCAAATTTTTCACAGTACTGGTCTGCATTCACAGTTTGTCCAGGTTTCAGCACTTCAACATGAACGATTCCGAGAATACTCCACCAAATACACAAAAGCGCCTTTCTGAGATGTAAACCTGGCTTAGCGGTACTTCGTGGCTATTCATTCGGAGAAAGCCAATGCCTTTTGAGTTTTGGATTATCATAGAGGACCCATTTTTCATCTGCAGTGATCAATCGATCAAATAAACCTTCTGTATTGTGTCGTTGAAGTAATAAGTTGCATGTGGTGGATCGGTTACTTTTGTTTTCTTCGGACAGATTATGCGGGACCCAAACACCAGCTCTGCATACTTTTCCAATCTGCTGCAAATGTTCTTGGTTGGTCGACCAAGGTTGATTAAGAGTGTTTGACAGTTCCTCGACTATCTGACATGGATTTGGTTCCACTTCCGCCCTTAACCCGTCATTGTCTAAAGTCATTGGTCTTCCTGATCGATACGAGTCGGAAAGATCAAAATTACCGGATCTGAACTTAGAAAACCACCTGTGGCATTAACGAACGTCTAATGCACTTGGATAAACATCGCAAATGTTTTTGGTAGCAACTGTTGCGTTACTACCCTTGTGAAATTCAAAAAGCATACCATGCCGGATATATACCTCTTCTGGTATTTGGCAGGCCATTTAACAGATAATAGCAGATAATAGTCTTTGGCACGGTTTTGAAGTACACAATGACCTGATAAATGATAAACAAATATTGACATGAGCAGAAACGACATTATATTTCTTTAAAAGTCTGAATTGATAATAACGGCTTTTCTATCAATCAATAAATGACAGTAAGTATTCCATTCACAAAAGAAAAGATTACCATTTCCTCTCCAAAGCAATGTTTTATCATCACACAATATAGCCATCAAATCACAAACGAGGCATTTAGGTATCATATTGGACATGTCTTTGAGATGGAGACTTCATATGGAATATATTATATCTAAGTGTGAAATGGGGATTAACATTCTTAGAAGTTTTTGTAAGACTTGGTGGGGAGGGGGTCATCCAATGGTAGTGGTAATATGTTATAAGTCTATGAATACATGCATATTAACTCCAGCACAAGCCTTGGAGACAGAATATTGCATCTTGCCTTTGTAACTGAGAAGAGGTTATATGTGTCCTACATTTCTTTTCAAACGTATATCAACAAAACCTAACTAGAAATATTTTAAAAAGTAAATCATCACATCTGAACTCATTATTGTCCCCAACGGAATTACTCTAAACACATATACAGACCGACAAACTTCCACTTTATGGTCTCAATTATGATAATTATTTTTTCAGAACTATACCAACGTATGACGAAAACCCTCTTTTAAGGAAAATGTAATTGTAGGATGTACTCAAAGTGTATAGACTGATCTCAATTAAACAACAATTAGGTTGGGGCAGCAGTGTTTTACCCTAAATTTAGCTATGAAAAAGTCAAGATTGATAACTTTGGCTCTTCATAAACTGCAGAATTGATAGGTATTAACCTAGCATTAGAATTTATTGGCACATCGTCTGATCAAAATTTTGTTAAAGTATGTGACTGTCAATAGGCAGTAAAAGCAATCAACAATAATTTAACTTATAAAAGTCATCTAGTATATGGCATATAGAGAAGAGCAGGTCAGTTTTCTTTGGGTGAGAGGACACATTAGAGTCTTGGAAAATGAAGTAACATATAGACTGGCAAAGCAGGAAGCAATGAATAGACCATTAAACCAACTAAAAGTGCCTTATGACGATGTTTTCCATAAATATAAGTTAGAACTCATTAAGCGATGGAAAAATATTTTTATGGAAGTATCTGCATTGAAGGGCCACCATCTTTACGCGGTACAAAACGACCTTAGGCCAAAACCCTGGTTTAATGATGGAAATACTACATAACCCGCTCCACGTTAAATTTTCCACCGGGTATTACACTAATAAATATACTAAAGGACCCTAGCTTATATTGTAAGGTCGAAAGAAAAATTGAGACTGACAAAGTCAGAGTTTGATTGTTTTATTGAATAGGTTAAATTCCTATTTTTTTTTTTTTGATAGATGTGATTTAGTCTTTATGAATGTTGTTTCCTGGTGGTATCCGTATAGAGCTCTGACAAAGTGCCGACGTTTCGTTCACTGAACCAACTGCTTTCGGGTGGAAAAATTAGAGAGGGGAACTCTAATTTTTCCACCAGAAAGCAACGGCCACGCGCTAGTACACGCTCCCACTCCAGTCCTCGACTATATAAACATGATCCGGCCGAGTTTGGATCAGTGCAGTAAATTCATTCTTTGAAGTAACATCACCCCACAGAATAGCTACTTTAAGAAATGGAAACTCAATGCACTGAAAGTGGAAACACCAATGACAGAAAGTCGGACGGAATCTGCCCGCGAAATTTATAAGTTTCCATTTGAAAATACTTGAGCTGTCACTTTAAATTAGAAAGATCCAGTTTGTTTTTTTACATCAAAAAAATTGTAAACACAACTGACAGCAAGTCAAACCGAATTTGCCCGCGAACTGTATAGGTTTGAATTTGAAATATTAAAATACTTGCGCTGTCACTTTAAGGTTAGAAAGAGCCAGTTTGTTTATTTACATTAGAAAAATTGTAAGCAGAACTGACAGCAAGTCGGACGGAATTTGTCCGCGAAATTTATAGAATTCTATTGGTGTTTTATTACATATAGGAAGTAATCAGAGAAATAAGACATAGGTTATATTGATTGGTGATATTTGATACATTGTTAAACAAGAAATAATTACACAATAAAAGTTATGTTGATTAACATACATAATACACAAATATACTAACATTAGTACATAATATAATTTTTACCATAAGCACAAATATGATTTTACTTAATAATAATAAAATATGGCTTTACAATTCTAGCTAGCAGATCACAAGACAGAAGTAAATGATTTTTCACAATTATAATAACAATAGTATAGAATTATTAATTATACATTTAATTCAATATCAATTCTTTTTTCACAAATACAATAGCATTAGAATAAAATGTTTGGACCCCGTGTATTGTAGGAAAATGAACAGCAAGTGGCAGTAAAACAACCCAATTCCAGTTAAAACATTGGATGCACTAAAATTCCTAAGTGTGATAGCCTACTCCCTAGCGTCGATCATTGGTCTTGACATCGGAAATAAGTAAACATTAAATAACCAAATAAAAAGAAAACACATTCCACATATATAAATAAGTAAACAGCTAACAAATATTGAATTGATAGCAGGGTTGTCCACATATAATATATAATAAATTAAGCTTTATTAAGTTTTATTCCTACCCCAAGCTTCAGTACCTGCCGTTATAAAGCTACATTTACAACCACTTCAATAGCAACAACTCGGGAGAATAGACAACTAAACGCACGATATGTGAACGCACGACAACTGAAGACTGAATACAAGTGTATCCACGGACAAGTGAATACAAGGATAACTAGCCACCCCGACAACTTAACATACGGATAATTGGAATGCACTAAAATACAACTAATAAAGAAATAGAATGTTATACAAAATCTACTGCTTTTAATTTTGCTTCATAAAAGGAAGTAAATATTGAATTTCTTCTCTCAAAAATGTTCACAAATATAGATATAATGTTTGAAAAGACCACGCCTACTTTCGGAAAAAAGTCTCTTGTGGCGAAGAACAATCCCGTTCGCTTTCTAGGTAAAGATACTCTATAGGGCCCGAACTCTTGGTTTGCATATGTTACATATTATAAATTTTATATAACCACAACATGACCCACAAGTTTAACTGAAGAACTAAAAAAAATAAATTTCGCCACTAAACGTTGTACAGGGTGATTCATTATATTGTGACCCACCTTAACTCTTTTGTTAGAAGAGGTATTAAAAAAGTTAAATATAAAAGTTGTAGGGTTTCATCGATATTTTTTAAATACTACTAAAAAACCGATTGCCTTAATATGTCACGTGATATAAAAATAAAGGTCATTTTTTAAAGGAAATACTCAATATGTTTTTACATTTTCTTTTAGATTTTAGGGTTGATAAGTGTAGCTGTAAAAGTTTTTGACATATTGGGCCTTGAAAATGCTCTAAATATGCATTATGTTTATTACTGGCAGAGTTGCAGTAGGCTTTAGCTGATGATCTATGACACATAATTTCTTTATTACCATTGTTGTTATTTGACATTTGTTAGTATGATTTCATCAAAATGGTTTACATAGAAGCCGAAAACTTTGAAATATTCTCCCTTTATTTAAAAACAATAAAAATAAAAAAGCTGCCAGAAGAGAGTATATAGCAGTATACCCAATTCGGCCTGCTCCCATTGAAAATACATTTTTCATTACTTATGGAAATTTGAGAGATACTAGCAGTCGTGAAAGAAAAATACGTAGCACTAGAGCAAACGAGCATGATGATCTTGATGTTTTAATTCATTTTGAAGGTAACTGTGATAAAATTTACTAATATAAAGAATAAAACTAAAATTATTTTTTTTCGCATCCCTAGTGTAAACATTTATTTTAAAAATAAGCCATTTTGAGATGTTTGACTATGTAAATAAATTGTTTTAGAAAAAAAATGCTGAAACTAGGATACGTGCTGTATCATGTGAAACTCAAAAAAGATATTCAAGAATTCAAAGAACGCTAAAAAACATGAAAATAGACCTTATAAATTGTTACCGGTTCAGGAGCTTACAGAAGATCAAAAGCGGAAAATATTGGAATTTTGCCAGCAAATGCTTCAAAGACTGGAAGAAAACCCTAACTTGTTCAAACACATCTTATGGACAGATGAATTGTCGTTTTCTACAGCAGGAATTTTTAACAGAAAAAATAGATATTCGTGGGAGACCAAAACTAAACGAAAAAGAACAGTTAAAAAGTCCGGTAGAAAATCTATTAAAGTGTGGTGCGGAATTTCCCTGTAGGGGAAATATTGTTGGACCTACATTTTTTATTATAATGTAACACGGGAAACATATCTAGACATGTTTCTTCCAGAGGTTGGACAGCTTTTAGATCAAAAATGTTTTGCTGAGGAGCTTCATCACATAACTGGGCAAAAGGGCGGAGCACCCCCACATAATGATTTGGAGGTTCGGGAATATTTGAACGGTCAATATGGTCATTTGAATTGGTAATAGCGGACCCATTCCATGGCTGCCAAACAGCCCTGATATAACACATTTAGATGCATTTTTGTGTGGATTTTTAAAAGACAATGTTAATAATAATTTTATTCAGAGTGTAGAAACTATTATGAATTAAACAAGGGACAGCAATAACGCTGTTTCAAACTGCTACAAAATTTAAGAAGAAGATATTAACTTTGTGTTTTAAATAATGATGGGCATTTTTTATAGTTTACAAACTCTCCCGAAAATAAGAGTTTGTTGCTTCCTTGGCCCCACATGAATGTATTATTTTGATATTTGATTAGATATTAAATTAACGTAATGATTATTCAATTACAACATTGAAACATTGCGATACCTCTCATAATATGCTTACTCACGATCTTAAAACATATATACAAGGAATCAAACGTATATTCGTACGTGGGGTACAGCTAATTACTAACAACTGCAGTGCTGATGACGTCTTAATGACAGAAACACTACAATTCGGCTTTTTCCCAAAATTGTTCGATGCATATTTGATTTATGTATTTAAATTATTGACTTGGTCGGTCTGCTTGAGATTTGATCTAATCAAATATGAAAATAATATAAACTCTCATGCAGTTGCACGTACTTTTCTTTTAAGATTGTTAGTATATCTCAAATTTCTATAAATATTCAAAAATGTGTTTTCATTGGGAGCTGGAAGATTTGGGAATAATGCTATATACTCTCTTCTTGCATCTTTTTTATTTAGTTTTAAAAATAAAGGGAAAATATTTTTAACTTTTCGGCTTCTATATTATGTTTGTATTTTGATGAAATAATACTAACGAATGTCAAACAACAACAACGGTAATAATGAAACAATATTGTCATAGATCATCAGCATATTTGAAGAATTTTCAAGACCCAATATGTCAAAAACTATTACTATTAGACCTATTAACCTTTATATATTTGAAATCAGAAAAAAGGATCTAAAAATATAGTGTTCCCTTTAAAAAAAATACCTCTTCCTATATCGCGTGGCCTATGCAGGTAATTGCTTTGTAGTAGTATTTAAAAAATATAGATGAAACCCTACAAATTTTGTATTTAACTTTTTTTATAACTCTTATAATAAAAGAGTTAAGGAGGGGGGGAGGGGGATAAAGTGAAACACCCTGTACTATCTTATGCTATAGTGTAATATATCTGCTAAAGGGTAAATTAATATAAACAATTTTCTACTTCTATTTATTCTTGATAATACACTTTCCTTTTGATGAATAAAACTAGTGTATATTCGGTAAAACGATATACTTACAAAATGAAACAAAAAAAAATTAAATAAGATTTTACGTTAGTGTGTAATTCAGGGATTAATTTCTGCTTGATCGATGAAAGGATTGTCCGTTGTAAGTACATGCCGATAAGACTCTTGAATAATGTTTGTGTTTGTGGCTAGTAACGATTTCATAGCTCCGCTATTTTTTATCAGTATTGACTGTAATTTGAATAACTGACCGAAACGTCCATAGGTAACTAATAGCTTAAGCTATAGAATACAGCCATTTAACGGGATGATTAAATTCAAAAGCTGACTGCTACTAATCAAACATATATTTGCATTTTATTTATAAACAATGTGCATTGCGCTTGATATGATAATATAAACACGAATGTTTTCTTGAATTAAAGTACCTAAATTGGGAAAGGAAATCATAACGACACCTCCAAATCGAATAAATATTTAAAACTCTGCAATTCAAACAGATAGTGGAGCCCGTGTATTGGAAAAGTTCATGGTAATTTAGACGTATTTTACTGAATAATCTATCAAAGTTCCCTAAACAACTCCTGATGAATAAATAAAGACCAATGAGGCACAGCTAAACATCTTAAGAGGACATCGCCTCCTTACGTACATTTAGCGGTGGTAGAGTAGAGCTACCTAAAAATTCTCACAACCACCCTCTTCGCATTTCCCAGTCTACCAGGGGAAGGAATCTCAAGTGCCATCCAGTCCACTTCGTCCTTAATGAACAAAACAATCTTACGTGTCCTAACGAGAACCCTTGCCGTACACCAAAGTAAATAACATTCCCACCACTCTTGTCTACTCTACTACGCTATGGCCTGCGACACTCGAGCAAATACTTCCATGGCCTACTTTGTGACTTTTCGCTTCCATTTCGCACCCTCGCTCTGCCTAAAACAGCGCGACAACATTACATCTAATTACGTCACAGGTGAAATATTAAGGGTTGATCCGCATTAGCGCTCCAGCGCCCATTAACACTACATTGACTGCATGTAGTCTTAAATTGTGTTTATTCAACAATAAATTAATTAATATTGCTTCCAATTGTACAGCAAATTATTAATTTTTTCTATATAAAAGACCAGTAGAATTACTTTTCATGTTTTTTGAATAGCAGTTATATTTATAAATACATTTCATTTGTTAGGAATAATAAAGAAATATACAATTTGAAGGCTCTAAGCCAGAACAGTATACAAATTGAACCACCACACACGAAAAGAGCAATTATTCCGCAATGTATGAGATGCCAATAGTACGAACACTTAAAAATCTATTGTCACAAAACTACAAGTTGCATAAAGTGTGCAGGCAGTCACCTAATGAAAGATTCGATGCTCAAAACTCTCCACGATATATGAAATGCATATACTGCATTGCAGCTCATCCCTGTAACTACATGCAGCATTGTACATAAGAAACTGCAGCAACGACTCTACTCAACAGTGAGAGAAAAAAAGACATTCGCCAGAAGCAGCAGTTTGCCATTTCCGCAAATACAACCTAAAATGTCGTTCGCATGAGTGGTTATAAGTTACCCAAAAACTGATAACCAGTCAGCAATAACAAATAATCAGCAATCCAACTAATGGAACAATCTAGAAGAAATGATTGTCAAACTTATAGGGCAGCTGGGCACTAATATGAATGTGCTAACCACTCTTATCAGAAAACTAGCTTCTCTAAAGGCAGAGAACTATCGATAACAATTGATGCAATTAATTTTGAACATATCTCAAACATATTATCGAATAAAATAAGTTCAATCTAATATTAATGGTTTCGTATCAATAAGCAAAACGCGAAAATAAAACAAGGAAGACCGTTTGCTAGGATTAATTTATTTTGTAATATGAGATTTAGTATAAATAATATGAAATGAAAACTTATAAATATTATATACAACGAAACCATGGGAACTAAATTAGGTAGTAAGAATTGTGTGAGCGGTACAAGAAGTTTACGTTAGCGCGATTCATTCACATGTTGTGTATAATTATTAATTATTATAGTTTCATTCAAATACATTGTGTTATAACGTTGTGTGTATTCCTAGCATATATTCTTATTCAGTACAACGACCATAGCTTCTTCGCTCTACCAGCTACGCCGAAAGACTATGCAACAATATCTCAATAAGTCAACAACTGGCCCATGTACAAAAAAATATTACAGATTAAATACATGTTTGCTTTATGAAGAAAATAAATCCAAAGAGGTACACAATCATATTTAGATTTAGCATCTAGCTACTCTGATTTTGAAAGAGTAAAACAAACCATCACTGCATAACAAGAGAGCTAACTGGGATCTAGTCACTAAGAAAAGGGTTGACCTGACCTGACTACATTTTCCACTAAGAATAGTCAGATGTAAAATTAGCTATAGAATAACTAACTAGCAGCGTTAACTTACACACCGTCATTTAAAGCAAACCAAGCAGAGCAGTACCTCACTATTAAACAAAAATTATCGGAGAAAAGGCAATTGAGGATACAGTTTCTACACGACAGAAATAAAGATAGAAAATAAACCGTGCGGGGTTTGCCAGTCCACCATCAGACGCCTCCCCAGGCCTCCTAAAAATAAGTGGTATATGAAATACTCGAGGTGAACCAAAACTGACACTGCAGCGTCTGTCCTAGAATGGGTGGCTGTAAACTAGGCACTTATTTGCCCTAGGGTCTAGAATAGGCTTTAAAGATTCAGAAGGCATTAGGAATCTACTATATTAAAGGTTCATAAGAACATCATAAGACAAATCAAAAATGGCTACAAACGACTCCATAGATAAAGGTCATGGAAATCGGATTCCAAAAGCCGGCAGAGGAAGACATCGTGGGGATTCCCAGGCCATCAACCAACGAAACACCCACACAACAAATATAGAAAGGCCACTAAATATACACAAACTAGAAATTAAAATCGTTACGTGGAATGTACGCACTCTTTGCCAACCGGACAAAATGCATAGCACCATACACGAAATGAAAAGGTTGGGACAAATCTGGCGAATGTCACATAAGCAATCATAAAGTGTTCTACTCTGGAAGCAACAATGATAACCACCAACATGGAGTATGAATAATCATAAGTAAAGGCTTATCGAAATCTGTGACAAACTTCGTGCCATTATCAGAAAGAGTAATCCTAATACAGATAAACACCAGTTCAGTCGAACCCAATATTGTACAGCTTTATGCACCTACCACAAAGAAATGCGACTTGGAAGCCTTCTACAACGCGTTAACAAAAATACTACGTACACTAAAACAACACAAAATTACGCTTGGAAGATTTTAACTTCAAAATATGAGAAGGAAGACTAGGAGAAATTAAAGGACCCCATGGACTAGGAACCAGGAATGAGAGTGGTGATAGACTCTGTATATTCGCGAAAGAACATAAACTGTATTTACTCAATGCCTTCAATAAACTGCATCCTAGGAGGCTCTGCACATGGAAGCCACCAAGCGATGGACCGGATAACATTATAAGAAATCAAATAGATTTTATTTTAATTAACAAATGCTTCAGGAACTGTTGCATGTTTGTAAAAGCTTATCCAGGAGCAGACAACACCTCCGATCATAGCCTATTAACAGGTACATTTAAGCTGAAATTAAAAAGAATAACACGAAGAAACAAGACTAAACACTGGGACAAAACACAGAGACTACATTTAAAGAACAAGCCAAACAATGCCTTAATGAAGGAATTAAGCAGGTAGAAGTAGAAACAAAATTCGAAGAAGAAATAACAACTTTCAATAAACCAATGACAACAACAAAAGAGCAACTCTTGAAACAAGAAACATAACAAAGATAACAATGGATGACATCTCACATATTGCTAATGATGGATAAAAAACGAGAAGCAAAACTAGCAAGCAAAGTAGAATATAACAACATACAGAGAGCTATAAGAAACGCAAAATGTAAAGAAATTAAAGAACTAAGAAAATACATGACAATTTCAATCTACATGAAAAAGTTAGAAAAGCAGAAGGCCTTTATAAAATAAGACCACCTGCTACTTTGATTGATGAGAATGGTGTTTGCATAACAGATAAACACAAAGAAATGGAAACGTGGCGGAATTACATTGCAGAACTATTTAAAGATAACCGAAAAGACATAGAAACACCAGAAGGTTTAACCGACCCACCTATCACGAAGGATGAAGTTAGGAAAGCAGTATCCCTTATGATGGAAGGTAAAGCGACGGGTCCCGATGACACACATGGGGAGCTGCTAAAGGCAGTATCTCTTCAGAATGGCTCAAGTCTACTCTTTTAGAGATCCCCAAAAAATCGAATGCAAACAAATGCAGTGACTACAGAATGGTAAGTTTCATGAGCCACATGTTGAAGATCTTCTCTAAAATAATCCACCAGCGGCTGTATTACACTATATGAACAACATATGGGACCTACTCAGTTCGGATTCCGAAAAGCAACAGGAACTCGAGAGGCACTATTCTGCACCCAGGTACTTATCTAACACTGCAGGGATGTAAATTTTGACGTGCATGTATGCTTCATAGATTATCAAAAAGGTTTTAATAAAGTACAACTATAATCTCATCAACATAATAAGAACCTCCTCATCGTAAGAAACTTGTACCGAAACCAAACAGCTCACATAAAACAAAAACAAATATATCAGTAGCTATACAAATCCAACGTAGAGTGAAACAGGGATACATCCTGTCCCCACTATTGTTTAACATCTATTCCTCGACAGAATGGACAAATAATTAACAACATAAAATACGCCGGCGAAATAGTGGTACTCGCAGAAAACCTCGAAGGCCTACAAGAGATTATGAATAAAATTACTCAAATAAGTCAAGAATTCGGCATTGACATAAACACAAAAAAAATAAAATATATGGTAGTGAGCAAAAACACCGTACCATACGGCCAATTGTTTATCAACCAAACAGCCATAGAAAAAGTCAAAACTTTCACTTACTGGAGGCCTACGAGATGTGGGTGTACAGACGCCTACTGAGAATATCCTGGACGGAAAATGACACAAATAAGAGAGTCCTAGAACAACTCGACAAGAGAATGGAAATTATGAACATAGTAAAACGTAGAAAACTCGAATATTTGGGACACGAGAAACCAGCAGCACTACGGAGTACTCCGTTGGTGCTACAGTGAAAGGTGGATAGAAGAAGAGGCCCATGTAGAAGGAGTATATCATGGTTAAAGAACCTGAGGACATGGTTTTCAACAACTACCACGGGATTGTTTAGAGCCATAGTGAACAAAGTCAAGATAGCCTTGATGGTCGCTGACATCTGGCAACGGATTGGCACGTGAAGAAGAAGACGAAGAAAGTATGTAAGGAGTAGAAATTCTCCTAGAAATAAAAATACAAACATGCCTGGGACACCTAACACCTACTGAAATAAGGGACTAGAAGACTTGATCGCAACAATATACCCACCAGTCATGGATGAAATAATCAATAAGCAAAAATGATCAAGAAAAGGTAAAATATGATAAAATTTAAATATAAAAGCTAATAATTGTTACAGATAACCGAATTTGATTTTCGCAAAAAAACTTGCATCATCGAACAAGTTCATAGAATTATCAACAAAATTAACAGACTTGAAAGCGAAAACATATTACTCAGCTGCCTTCTAGGTTATCCGAAATTTGGCGTACAGATTTGCCCAAAAACTAAAGAAGAGCCTACCTAACCCTCATTACCAACTCAATTAATCCTGCCTGATTAATGGTATCTTCCTCATAAAACAAAACCATAGATTTTATACCCTAGAACTCCTCTTTTACGTTTTATATATAACATGAATAACTTGCAGACGACCTGCTGAACTGACATTCCTGTTTACCCTGCAATGAATTAATATCCAAGAATGTCATTTCTCATTTCGTAAATAAACAAGTCTACTAGACAGTATTAATAACTTAACATATCTAGGCATGCATCTAGATAGAATGTAATAGAGATTAGGGGCCTCTAATTAAACCAAATACAGTGGACGCAACTCTGAACTATTCTTGGATAACAAGGTGCTTTATAAAATGATCATCAAATCAGTGTGGGCCTATGGAATACAGCTTTGTGGAACCGATAGCAACGTCATCATCGTAATAGTGCAGAGATAACAGAACAATCATCGACTCTACCAGAAATAGAGTTATATAGCGAAACATTCCAAGTGGTTCAGTAAACGAGGTGATCATCCCATTTAGTACAAAATATAGCAAAAAACTGACAGTGGCCCCAGTGTGCGTTATTCATGCTGCGACGACTTAAGAGGAGTATGCCTGCTGATCTAACAAGCAAACTGAATGATGTGCTGAAACATAGATATAGTTAATATTCTTCAGAAATGATACAAAAAGAGTGAGGATTGTGTAGGCTGATAGATATATTAAAAATGCGTTGTTAATCTCTTTTGAGGTGCAGCCTGATTTCAATAAGTCGTCTCCATTTCACCTTATCCCTGCAAAAAAAAGGAGATCTAGTATGTTTATTTTTTTTAAATTACCGCTAGACCCGTTACTGAGGAAACACGACCAACCACACTAATTATAAAAAAATAATCACAATAATTGACAATTTGTTGATATTTTCGATTTGACAATTTTCCACTCACCAGTTAGACAGGCCATAAAGAGCACGTTAAAGGAGGAAGCAGTTCTTTGTAGTTTTAGATCTTCAGCAAAAATATATGTGTTGAAATCTAAGGCAAAACAAGTTGGAAAAGGTAATAAGTAATGATTAATGCATCTATAATCATCCTGACAACAGACTCTTTCAATTGACCTAATAATATTGCATAGGATATACACGATGAAAAATGGAAGAAAGATGTCATTAAGAGCCTCTACAACTGCCCCACAACATCAAAATATATTCCAAAAATTTTTACTAATGTGGAGTGATGTTTCTTTTGAGAGGATTTATACTGTTTATTTGTCGGTTTCTGCTGTGGTTTTGATGTGCTGTCTATGTGGCATTATATACTGTCGTGCAGGTCAGCTAATCTTGTAGATAAATTATTATTGCAAATTATACGAAGGCATTTGTTTTGGAGTATTTATAAGGGTTTTAATACGGTTGTTGATACGTTACCCCAGACAGGTACTTGTGGGGTTATTTCTATCTATTAAGTGAAACCAGACTGAAAGGGAAGAAGACCACATCCCTAATATCAGGACATCTGCTGTAGCAAAACAACACAGAAATAGACCACCACCCAGGGGGAGTGGCAATACTAGTGAACAAATGAATAAAATAGTGAAAACACAGACAATATCCCCTCAAGTCATTTATATAATACTCCGCTCACCAAGTTAACACGTTAAGACGAAGTATAACAGTTTTACATAATGACAGCCCGAGGAAACGAAAACGCCAAATGTATACTAACTATGCGAGATTTCAATGCAAAAGTAGGTCAGAGCACAAACATAGACAACCCAAGTATAGGCAAGTTCGGACTGGGTGAAAGAAACAACAGAGGAGAAATGCTAATCGACTATTGCAGAAATGAAAACCAATTCGTTTTTCCAAAAACCACCAGGAGATGGACCTGGAGAAGTCCAAACAACAACGTGAAGAACGAAATAGAACACAATATAACAAACAAAAAGAATAATTGCCAAGACGTCACTGTGCTAAACCCATTCGATGGACCACCGACTAGTCCGAGCAACTATAAAGATAAATACAAAACTCGAGAGAAATAAACTACTGAAAAACAAGGATACCCAACCGCAGGTACGCTGCATAAAAACAGGGTCCAATTCCAAAGTATAATCAGTAAGAAGCTAGGGGAAATAAATAAGCTCGCAAAAAATGGGAATAGAGTAAACGTCCAAAAGCATTATGTATACAATCAACAACAAAGATGATATATGCAAAACAAAAGGGGAACACGGATAAACTGAGTTCACAAACTAAAGAGCTACTGAAACAAAGAAGAAACATGAACAGATAATTGGAAAATTACAAAGAGCTAAACAAAGACACAAGCAGTAACATACAGAAAGACCTAAGAGAATATAACATAAAACTTATAAAAGATACTGTTTAGGCCGTCCGTAGCATTATTTCATTGCATGCGACATCAAATATTTTTCCTTTGACTGTTAAGGTACGTGCGATCACAATAAGACTAAACCACCACCGTTTCTGTATAAACCCACATCTGGTAATTCTATTGCCTATCATAAAACTTTATTTGGGAATTCCTAGACGCGTTAAGACCTTAACGGGACCTTTTGATAGCTAGAGAAGGGGGTAAGAAAACATTCAATTCTCAACAAAAAGACAGTACACATAAAACTCACAACCAAGACAGTCGTTCTTAAATTCTAACCGAGACACTACATAATTTTTTTTTGAAGAGAACTGTTCTCATATTTTTAAACTTAGTATTCGATGTACATTTGGCCGCACATTCATTATTATAACTAGCAACAGTGCGTTCCTTTTATAAGTGTGGGTACAATGAGACAGTGTGTGAAATATTAAAATCCTTTTCCACCCGCATTCCGAATCCGTCCTAATATAACGCACGAGCCAGTAGTTGGAGCCCATACACTCACACGCCTCCAATTGGAGTCCATACGCACACACGTCTACATATATTGGAAGTAAGGTAAGCAAAAACACTTTTTACTAGCGTTTGCATGCAAGAAATTCACTTCTATTTACACAAGACAGAATCCGCGCTATTATAAATACAGTCCTTCGAAGAAAACTCTTTCATACGCAACATTTTGCTCTTTCGCGCGTACAATTAACAACAAATTAATCCTCCGACACTTAAATCAACATTTTGGTGCTTCGAGCTTTATAGAGCCAACATTCTGGTTCTTCGAGCAGTACAAGCGCCAACAGATACCATCGAGGACAAAAAGAACATGAAAGTTTTGAGTTCAAAAATGTCTCAAGGAAAGACAAAAATAACAAAAATAAAAAACAAACAAGAAATCATGATCAGCAACCGAGAATAAATCAAAGAGGTGATTCAAGATTTCTACAAAACTATCTATAGCTCCACTTCCCAGAATTACCACTATCACAGACCCGAAATTCAAAATATAGGATCCGAAGAAATCCCAGATATAGATCGACAAGAATTCAAGGCAGCTCTGAACCAATTGAAGAACAGGAAAAGTCCAGGCGAAGACCGAATAACAAACGAGACCCTGAAAATGGGAGAAGAAGACCTGCAAGAAAGCTTACGAATCCTGCTAAATTAATGCATAATAGAAGGGTTGATCTCAAGCAGATGGCGAGACGCAGACGCTAATATTCTGCACAAAAAAGGAGACAGAAACAACATAAAAAATTACCGTCCCATAAGTTTATTATCGCATATACATAAACTCTTTACTAAAATAGTAACCCATAGACTAACACAAAACAAGCTGGGTTTTGAAAGGGATTCAGCACCACTGACCATTTACATACATTTCGAACCCTTATTGAGGACCTATACATATCGCCTTTGTGAAGATACTCAAGTCTCATTAAGAACATTTACGAAAATGCGTCAATGCAAGTTCATATAGACGAAGACATCAAAACGGACAAAATACTGATAAAGATAGGAGTATGACAAGAAGATACCATCTCCCCAGAACTGTTCACAGCTGCAATGGAGGAAGTTTTTAAAGACCTAGACTTGGGCCAAAAATGAGTCAAAATCGACGGATTATATCTCAACCATTTAAGATTCACACACGATATCGTCCTAATCAGCACACATATAGACGACATACAGATCATGCAAGAACAATTACACAAGCGTCGAAAAACGTCGGATTACAAATGAACCTAAATAAAACAAAACCCCCGAGAACTATCGATAACCATCTGAAAATGAGATAATTGAAAACGTAACCGAATACGTCTATCTGGGACACAAAATACAAACAGAAAAGAAAACCAAACCTGAGAAATACCCAGGAGAATAGGAGTGTGTCGGGCGGTCTTTGGTAAACTAGGTTTTATACTCTTAACACCGACAATCTCTATAAACCTGAAAGCTTTTTCTATATCTTATAATACCATAACAGTTATCTTGTCGTTATTCAAGTTTATGGAAATATAATTTGCCATCCTTGCTACCTGATACACTGCGAAACATTTTGGTGTAAAACCGAACTGTATATTTTTTGTTATGTTTAGATATTTACCTAGTATATATATATATATATATATATATATATATATATATATATACTTCTAACTTC
>JAWQRN010000185.1:0-34919 GCA_033557685.1 Sperchopsis tessellata
TATATATATATATTATGAATATGAAACCAATATACAACACTCGTCATAATGGCCTCCCCAGCAATTGTATCCATCGGTTGGCCATCAAACATGAAATTTACATCGTCTGTAAGGTTCGTTATCCACTGATTCTAACTCCTAAATAATTCGATACCAAGTTGAATCGAAAAGTATACTACCCAGTTCGCTCAGTGTTCCGACGATTAATAAACCCGCTAGAAATACAGTTGTATAATTTATTATTATGTTAATGCAAACTACAAATATAAATGAATACATTTGAAATTTTTTGAATTATAAATTGTAAACCCGTAAAAATATAACAATACATATATTCTAATGGATCAGCAGTGTATTAAATGTTAGCTTTGACGATAGCAGAGGGTATACCATCTTTTCTGTTACTTTTCTTATTATTTATGTATTTGTTATGGCTGTAGTTTCTTCAGTTGTGACTGGATTTAGCTTAATAGTCTCTTCATACCTTTATATCCGACATGTGAAGAGAAGTACCTGTTTTTATTGCATTTGCTATGGAGTCGCATTTATTAGAAATTCATTGAAGCTACCTGTAAAATCCATCGGCTCGTCATTAATGATATCTCTATTTCCTCCAGAATTTCCTTTTATTTGTTTGATGGTTTGCCAAGTAGCTTTATTTTTATTCGTTTATTATTTGTTACTTTTGGAAATTCACCTCTATTTTCTCTATTGATTTGACAGATTGAGGCTAGAGATTTTATTTTATCTTCTAGAAGATGAGAAGGTGTTGATACGAATGAAGTTTACAATTCCACACTTCACGTTCAATTAAGTCTAAATAATAATAGAAAAATATATATAAGCGGCAGTGTTACAGAGAGCAGCAAGTGTCCCTAAAACTATGTAATCTAATGTTAGAGATCGCTTTGAATAAAGTTGAGTATGGGCGAGAATGGAAAAAAATATTAACCGGGAAATCTGACTATGTTATCAGTTGATGTTTGTAGTTGAAAATATCGTTATGGCGAGTTAACTAGTCTTGTAAATGTTAATCCAGGACGACGCAGAATAGTAAATTTACTTCCAAGACAAACATAGTAAAATTGGAGAATTATAAGCACCCCACTGGACAACTGAAGTGGAACATTTTAAGATGTTAGAGATAAGTTTTTGAACATTCATACAAAAAGATATAGCATGCATATGATATCAAAATTTGACAACGTAACTTTTTTTAAATAAAGTGAACGGTACGTTGTTATGTGAAAACAATACATAATCAAAATATTAACAAAATCCTCCAATTTTATTTTTAATACCTACAAAAATAAAGTCATTATTTTGCAAGGCTTTCCCGTGCACGACGAATTGTTTATAATTTTTGGGGAATTAATTCCCATACTTCCAATTCCATCTACTAGCTCACTGAATTATGTAGGATAGTTTGGTCGCCTTAAAAGTTAACGTGATTGCCTGCTCCATACATTTTCGGATATCGATGTCCTCCATGGGGAAAAATATCACTACCAATATCATTATATATTTGCAGTGTCCAATTTATAATACTAGATTTTGAATCATATTACAACTTTTCTACCGGAAAATCTCTAGCTCATTCAGAGAACAGCTAAGAACAAATGTTTTACTTAAGCGATTATTAGGCATATCTTATAACTCATTCTCTTATAATCAATTTGAAAAGACAAAGCGGGCATAGTTGTGTAACTGAATCTCATGTAACTAATATTGACACGTAACCTGTGAATAAGACAAACGACGCAGGCAAAAAGTATAGCTTAAATTGAAATTCTTTTAAAATATTCTTCTCATGGTGCCTATCCGCTATGGATGTTGGCGATCATCATGACTATGCGTAGTTTGTCAGCAGCAGCACGAAATAGCCCCACTGTTGTAGTAATATACCATGTACGCAGGTATTTCAACCACGATATCCTTCTTCTACCGGGTCCCGTCCTACCTTCTACCTTGCCCTGAAGAATCAGTTGTAATAACTCATAACGCAGGCTCTATTTCTCATTATGGGTCCTAAATATACTAGTTTGCGCGTTTTTTTACAAGCAGGAGCAGTTCTTTTCCTTTGCCCATTCTTTCAATGACGTTCTCGTTGATGGTGGTATGGTCTGTCCATGAAAATTTCAGGATTCGTCGGTACAGCCACATTTTAAATGTCTCAAGCCTCCTCCTGGTAGCTTCGGTCAGCGTCGACGATTCAACTCCGTAAAGCAGCACTGAGAAAACATAACACTTGAAAATGCGGTCCTGGTTCTCTCTATTCTGCATTTGATTTCTCTAGAATGATCCTAAGTTTCACTAATCAATATTCCGAGATAAGTATATTTCATATTTCTTCATATAATGAGGCATACAAAGACATTACAATTAACATCTCTGCATTTCTGAAAAAGAAATTGGACACTAAATAGAGCCTCTCTAGTCTCCAACACATTTCGAAATCCAAATTGTGTGCGGCTTGGCCTTCGCATGTCTATAAATTCTCCTATGTATTATTTTTGAGAAGACTTTCAGGAGATGGTTCATAAGACTGATGGTACGAGTTACAGTATTTGGCATTATGTTTTTTTGGCAGAAATGTGAAGGTCGATTTCAACCACATTTGTGGTATCACTCCAGTACAATATATGTTGTTGAATACTCGTGTTAGTCACCTAATACCATCTGCGTCCAGTATTTTCAGAAATTCAGTGTACGATCCCCGTCTGGACCAGGATCCTTGTCGTTTCTAAGTTGAGGTATTGATTTTGTGACCTCCTCCATTGTTATTGGTAGTCTGTCTGTATCGTTAATATTTCGCTGATGTTATGGAGGGCGTTTTGTTCTGTTCAAAAAGCTCTGCTATATAGGTTTACCATGTGTTCATTTTCTCTTTGACGTCAGTAATCATTTTACCATCCTTGGTGTGTAATAATTCCGATGTATTGGTTTTATATATTCCGGCTACTTCTCGGACTTTCTAGCGCATATTGAATAGATCAACAAACTATATATAAATAAAACCACGTGGTTTGAATGCATGCGCGATTACGACAGATTGAAAATGGAATGTGAAATTTGATGTATTAGTACTGTGTTGTAAGTGGGTTAAATCAGCGACAGACCTAAGAACATTAATATTACACCTAAAGGAACAACAGATGGTGTTTTGTCAGAAATGCAATCCGGTCTCGATGGTACCAAAATATTTGTTGGGGGAATACGCTCTCGATAGGATCGAAATCTGTGTATTAATGAATTGGATCCACAATTGTTTATTCGAATAGGTCGAATAGTTTACTGCTGGAAGAGCTAAATGTTTAGATTGTTTCGAAGTACCTTTTGGACGCCTCGTTTAGGACGGACGTAAATTGTTTAGAGAAGTGAACGTGCATTTCTACCTCGTTGGCCTTTTTAAAAGATTTAACAACACATGTAAGTAATATATAACAAAATAACAAAGAGACAATAAATGTGCTTTAGCAACAGTGCAGTCGTTCTACCAAATTACTACTTTTATAACTGCCTTGTGGTTGTTCCTGGCTGCTTCCGTCTCTGGAAGCGATGAAAATATAGGAAATGGATGTAGAATAGAGAGGAAGTGGATACGTGGTGAAAACGTGTACAGGAAACAAAGCACAAAAGACACACTGTGTATAAACAATTACTATAACATGGCCACGTGAGGAACCTCAATCGGCGTTATTATGGTTTTCTGTTAATTTGAGACTATAGATAGTGTCTAACCTTCATCGACGTATAGAAACCGTTCCAAAGTGTGAAAATATAGAGTCGTTCAGATAGAAACTGATTAGATAAGACTTAACTGAACGCTGGCTGAAGATAGACTGAACTGAACGCTGGACGAAGATAGACTGAATAAACGAATAAAGCTGGATGTTAACTCGCTGCCATTTTGGAAACCGTTAAGTTTAACAATGGGCTGATACAGGTGGGGATGGTGACGTAATGCAATTCTTGCGTAATACTGGAGTATCACTTCAGGGGTATTTTTCAATGGAGACGACTGAACAGATGGTTAAAAAAGGATATATGTAAACAATCACTTTTTGGTGGATAAGTTTGATACGGCGTGTCGACAAAAAAGGTATCGTTAACACTAGTAACACTTAACGGCAGATCACGAAAGACTATTCACATGGAGCAATGGGTATATGATTTAAGCTGATTTAAGTTATTTACACAAAAGATTGCTTTGCGATACTGGGGTCTATTCTGCCCGATGTGAGGTTTGGTATTCCAAGATGGCTGGTTGGCTACTGAGGAAAGAGATTACGTCCCCGAAAATGAAAACCGACACCCTCCACGTGACGGGGACAAAAAATGAACCAGCCTAGGCAAGTTACTAAATGGATGATAAATTGAAATGCATAATTTAAAAATGTCTTTTGACAGATTCGCAACAATATGATTTCACTGTATTAAAAAGCAAACATTTTAAACAGATATATTTACCAACTTTATGTTCGAGTTTTAAAATAACAGCCAATAAAATAGCAGGTCCTTTTAGTTTTATTTTCTCATATTAACCAATTTTAAGTTAAAAAAATGTAAAAAATACTATAGGCAAAGACGTTCGTTCAAATTAATGAGATAAAACATTATTTTTTACCTCTCGGGTCAGCAGAAATCAGTATACGGTGCGCTCGATATGGTTAAATGAAAAATATTTTATCTGAAATATGTGAAACCGTGCATTCCTCAGCTCTGGATGATGGTTTCGTTGTTTAACCCAGAGTCATCAACAGAGCTAGTCGAAGAGTGCCCGGATATTTGTGTTTGAATATACATTAATAAATAAAAGTTGTAAATTAACGTGTACATATGAAAAGTTCTCAAGAAGCATGTATTTGATTTAATGGAAATTATCAACATTTATTGCTGTACTGGGGTAGTAAATAAATGTTAAAATCGATATCAGAATAGAAATAACGCAAACACTGACAGACATTGAAAAGACTTCAGCCGTTATTCTGAATGTCCAAGAAATCAAGCTATAATCCCAGACCGTTTTGATATGTACAATTAATAGGTACATATAGCTCCTCAACCAAAACGCAATAATCGTAAAATGAAAAATAAAAACCCCACTAATAATCTTTTCGGTAAACATACGAGTTAACATTTTAGAATTAAATATTCTTAAGGATGTTTTGAAGGTTGGAATTTAATCAAGTATCTTTAAAATGTGGGGGTTTTACGTTGATTCATTCATAACTTCTTATTTACACACACTGAATCGATGACATACACCGTTTGCAATTTACATAATTCTAAATGGTAAGTTGCGACATATCGACTAGTGAGACATTTATTCCCAGAACAGTAGCTATTTTTTAAATCTCACACAATCATGAACAGGACACCATAAAAAGGATACATACTCGGTATATATCAGAACTGCTTTAGCTGACATTATATTATATTAAGGCCAAATAAATAATACATATCAGAAAACGACATTGAATAAATTCAGGCGAATGTATCTAGATAGTAGATATTGTGAAGATATGCAATTTGCAATTAATCGTCTATGAATTTGTAACACCAAGTTAATAGCTAAACTTGAACGTAAACTTAAAATTAAATTTGATTAGAATTAATACATACATAAACACATAAAAAAATATGACATGAGGGTTAAATGTGAGATGTATGGAAAATACTGATATGTTACAGTGTGCATGACTTGCGTGGAAATATTTTAAAGAGAGTGTCTATAGTGTACTGGAGTGTATCTGAAATGCGGAAATCATGAAAAATGGGAAAAAATCCATTAGACGAAAAAATCAGTACAAAAATGATATTGCTGTAGGTGCAGCATACCGCATGGAGAAAATGTGTTTCACTGGTTAGCAGTTGCAAAACAGGTAGCCCCGGGAAAATTGGGTTGATGGGTAGCGTTGGTGAGAATCTAAGAAGTTGATAGATACTTAGTAGACAGTAAAACAAATATAAGAGCAAGTATCACAAGGTATATGGAACTGTTAGAGATTACAGAATTTTTAAGGACTTTAGTAGTGCCCACTCTGAAAGAGATTGATAAGAACGTGTAGTTAGTTATAGTTTAAATAAGATATTTTTTTACGTACATTTACCCGGTTTTCTGTAATCCCTTCTGTCTCTTCACCAGTTGTTCATATTTTATTATTTTAACATTTATTACTGAAATAGTACACATTGTTTTTAGCTTTCAAAAAAATTCCTTATATTATTTTCGCCACCACTATAAATATCGAATGAATATTTAACTGAAGAATGTTGACCATTATTTTTATAATAATTATTAGTTCTATTTACTAAGTGCGTTAATTTCATAAATCAAAAAGGTTGCTGTCAGAGCATATTTTAAAATGAGATAATTTAACGCTGCACAACTCCATGAGTAAACAAACTGTGGTTTTGTCAGATCTACTTAAAACATACACCCTGTAGAAGCAAATCTAACTTGATAGTACTAAGAAAAAAATTTGCACGAGTCTCTAAAGCAAATTTATTATGGAAAAAAATGATAATAGCATATTTTCTCAGAGCGAATCTAATTGAACTTTGACATATTATAATACAGATAACAAGTGTCCTACTCTGATGACCCTTTCGTACAGAAAAATAACTTTAAATATCAAACCAAATCAATTATAAAGCCGGCGAAACATCTAAGAATCACCTAAAAATTTTCGGTAATAGTTCTTCCTCGAATTTTTAAAAAAAATTTAACTGTCCGAAAGGCAGTTTCTTGTCCAAGGTCAGTTTTGACCCACGTTCATGGCCGATGTCATCTTAGTATTAGCAATTGTAGAGGGGAGAACCGGGTGTACGATAAATAAAGAGTATAAATGAATGTTGTTATTCTGCACCAATCAGTCATGTGCAAAAATTAACCAAGTTTAGTTCTTGTAACAGCTAACAGCAAATAGTTTATTACTTGTGTTGTGTAAAGGGATCACTTTGATATAAGTAAGTTTTTTTGTTATTTAAGTATAACTAGTTTTTATAAAGGTGACCAGAATACGTGATAGTATTAAATCTGTTATGCAATGAACATAAACTAACATATATATTTCAAGAACAACCCTATATTCACTACCATTAAAAAAATATGCGGAGATAAAGAAATATTTTGAGTTTAAGAAAAAAAAGAACTGTGGTACTCATTAGGTGTAAATTAATATCTCCTTTCTTAATTATTACAATTTTTTTCAAACGTATTATACAGCTAGGGTAGTTTATTATAACTTGTTTACTATTTTGGCTCGGGCCCAATAGTCTGATAGATGTTGTCTTCTCTTTCTTGTACTACGTGTAAAACTTGACTATATTCTACATCTAGTATTATTCTGCTTAAATATGGATATGGTTTACTTTTCTAATTCCGGGATGTGGCTGTGTGCGTATGACATATTAGTGCAGTTAATTTTTATATCAGTTGATATATCAACTTTAGTTTCTCTTATATCCTGCTCCACTTTTTGTTGTACACCCAAATGTGTGTGAATTGTATTACAACGGGGCGAAATAAATCGACCAATAAATGCAATCGTATCTTACAACATGTTTACCTATTCAGTAGTTCAGTTTATAGTAGAATAAATGCAAATATAATAAAAAGCGAGTGTGTTTCCTGCACAATTTTTATAATATACTAAACAGATCAAATTTTAATGTTAAAACTAAAATTCATACTATTATCAAAAACTTGGAAGTCAAAAGGAATTCTTGCCAACGGTTAATTTATAGTGTACTAAACGAGAGAGAATTTCCTGTAAATTAAAATAAATTAGCTGAAAATCCGAGAAGGAAGACACGCTATTCTGTTTCACAAAGTTATCGTATAGAGCACCACCACATTACGTACGTACAAAATGGATATTTTGACATTGACCTTTTGCCTGTTCCAGTGACTTAGGTTTCAAATATCAAACCTCTAAGACACATTCCCCCAGTATCACAAGTCTCAGACCTTATCTACTTTCAAAAAAATGCACCTTCTCATTTATCTTTTAATGTGGCTACTTAAAGCTATATGCTAAAATGTGAAGCCTTTGCTGCTACCAAAGAGGCTGAGGTTGAGATTATTAGTTACAGTTTTACATTGAACATGCGTGAGCTTACGAAACATAAAAACTATAACAGTTTTTATTCAATTTTATAGTTTGCATCTGTTTGTAGCGGTCAGCTTTATACCTACCGGAAGGAGTAGGCACAATACAACTATTATGTTAACATTTCACTGGCAATGAGGGCATTTATTCACTAATTTTTGAAAGTACTAGTACTGCCAGCTGTAATAAAGGTATTCCAACAAGAGCGGCAAATTTAAATTTTACATAAACCAGAAAATACCGAATTTTTGATTTAAACATAAAGTAGACATGTGGGAATTATGTATGGAACAACACATCTGATGAATACCCTCCTCGGCTTTGCTGGCACATTTGCGTTATTTTGACGAAATTTTCAGTCACGGTTAAGCATAACTGTGGCTGGATTTCAGTGATACTGCGTCTAATCTCCTCCTTCAAGGCTTGGCTGGTCGTGTGCTTGTTGACATAAACTTTTGATTTCGAAAAACCCCAGAGAAACAAGCCCAAAGGCGTTAAATCGTACGATCTGTGTGGCAAGTTGCACCGTCCTGTTGGAACCACATGTCTTCGAGATTCATACCATCCATTTGAGGCACAAAAAAAATTGGGTTATCATGTCCCGATACCGTTCGCCAATGACTGTTTGTGCATTCCCGGACTCTCGGCCACATTCTGGCGAACAGCGGTGATGTTTTCTGCTGAACTCCCTGGACGAACACGTGTCGATGGTCTGATATCAGTAATCGACCCAGTCTTCTCGAATTTTTCAATTATTCTCTTCACAGTTGATGCACTTGGACCATTTTGATTACCAAAAATTGGACGCAATTTGCGAATCAAACTTTCACCATTTTTGAATAATGTTAAACAATAAGAATGCGTTGTTGTGTCGAATAGCGATCCATTTTGAATAATGGCGGACTGTCAACCACCGAACTGTCATAATGGTTGGATAATCATAGCACAGCAGTAAAAATGGCGCAAAATTAAAATTTTTCGCTCTTGTTGGCACACTCTTTATAATAAGAAAAACATTTTTACTAATGTGTCTTATTTTCTCTCACATTTTGCTTTGTGAGTGAGTGCATAGCATAACCAGGGACATGCGTGGAGAAATTGTAGACTACATAAGTGCAAAACATTATATAAAGTCTAGTTAGAGACGGTTGTCTAACAAAGGACGTTTAGGTTAAATTTGCGTCAGGTGGGAGAAAGTAAAAACAAATGGTAATAAGAAATAAAGCGTGCGCCGTATCTATTGATTTATTGAAAGCACGCTGGATGTTTATTGATTAATATAAAGCCCATCGCTTGGTGAATGAGCGACTATTTTATGATCAATGCTAACAGCTTTCTGAAAATACAAGTGATATTATTCCTTTGTGTCACAGCTTACATCTACTAGTTTACAATTTTCCGCGAACTAAGTAAATTTGCTTACCTCCGAAAAATTTACGTACTGCAGAGTTTTAATTTTCAGCGAGGTTAGCATTCATCTTTCATTGCAGGTACATTGTAGATTTCTACCTGCTGTAGTCCATTACAAAGATATTGTGCACAGTTGGAATGAACGCAAAAAAAAACGTGATGTGGCGCATTGCGAATATTTTGCTATATATTAGGTAAATGTTCTTCAACATAGTTCGCTTATATTTAGGGATAAGACAGATGGATACTCTAACCTAAACTACTACTACTAAACTTTAAAAAACTGCTAGACAACTTTTTTCTTAAAGATAAACATACGAGATTTACTTCTGAATGTTCAATATTTCGGCTTACTCCAATATTTTTCTATGCATGTTTGATTTCTGTATTTAAAATGTATTTGCCTGCTTTGCACTGAGATATAATTTAATCAATGTATTAAACTAAACATATAAAACTAACCTTCATCTTCTTTGTAATAATTAAGAAATGTTAATATTGCAATGGGTAACTGACTGACTATGCCTCAACAATACGATCCCAAAGCGCATAACAATTATTTACAAGTTAATTAGTGGAGTACGGCCACAAAATCAGCAACCTGTCAAAAACTATAGCTTCTTCCCTTTACTTTTGCACCCATAGTATCAGAAATATCAGTAAATTATCGCAGAAATGTGTATCTGATTTAAAAATGTAATACCTGTCCAAGTTGACTAGGCAATGTCAATAAACAAAATTTATCTACACAACTACCTCTCAATTGAACAGCAACACTTTTTTCTAATTATTAAATAACATATAGTCAATCACAAAAGTGTTCGAACACTCCCCAAATTTACTAACTTCAGTACAAGATAAACATTTATGTTTAAAATAATTATTATTATTAATAATGTATATAATATAAATGCAATTCTGCATATATTACTACAATAACGAAAATTAAACAAAATTCTTCACAAAAATAATCAATGTGAAATTTAATTTAAAAATAGGTTTAATACATGGTTTTAATATGATTGCCTCTTTGCTTAATAACAGCATCTAATATTTTTGGCATGAAATGAACAAGTGATTCATTATAATTTCGTGGTATATTATTCCATTCCTCCATTATTGGATTTTTTAGTGTTTCTTTACTTGTGATGAAGTTCTTTCTAATTGTTCTATCTAAATAATCCCTCACACGCTCTATGTGCCATGTAATTCGGGTCTTGGTCTTGTTGGACAATCCAGTTCCTTCCAAGACCTAATTTTTCCACAGAAAATTGGCTTTAAGAATTATCTATCGAAATATACCCATCGATCCATGATTTAATCAATAAATACTAAATTTTCCATTCCTGATGCGGCCTACAACCCCAAACTAAAACTGAACCTTCGTTCCAACTTTACTCCACACCTTTACTACCTTTTCCATCGCAACCAAAAATATTTAATTTACTTTCATCAGTAAACAACACCGTTTTCAAAATTTCAAAATCGTTATTAATGTGGGATTTAGCAATATCAATCCTTTTTTGACGATTTTCTTCACTAATGAAAGGTTTCCTTCGGGGTACTCTACCATTATATCCATTTTTCCGCAAAACGCGCCTTACGGTTTCAGGATTAATGTCCTTTTACAACTCTTCTACTACCATAGATGTTATTTTAGGGGCAATTGATTTTGAATTTTCGCGGATATTTGTAATACGAACCTTTCGGTTCTATCACTTAACACTTTAGGACATCCTTTTCTGGGTATATTAACAATTTCACCAGTCAGTTTATATTTTATTACAATTGAATGTACAGTTGACACTGCAAGTTTAACAGTTTTAGCAATTTGCCGATCATTTTTTTTTATTTGTATGCATGTTAATAACAATTTTATTTCCTTTTGGTTTAATATTTGAAAGATTATTACGGAATGCACTAAACTACTGTCAGCTTAGAACAAAATAGTTTATGGTTATAAGGGGGAATTACACGTTTTCACGATGTATCAATAGGGGAACCCCCGAATTTGTGCAATGTTAAATAACTTTTGTTGTGAGAATTTAGATTATATTTTCCTATGGTTACAATTTATTTATAATATTAGTTTATCTGTGTTTTTACAATTATAGCAATTATTATTTATATACATGAGATTTATATAGAACTTACACACGTTGGTTCAAGGCTAGTGTGTTGTAGGTTTACTACAATTTTCTTACTCAATTTTGGACATCACTCAAGTGTTTAAAAATATGTATAAAAATAAACATTTTGTTCGTAATTTTTGGTGGCTGATGAAATAGATGGTAAATAATTTAAGACTAAAAATTATAAAGACAATCGTATTTCGATTTTCATTATATGCACGTAGATGTTGGCCTTTGAAGAAATAATAAAAACCAATACATAGTCTTTATTAAGAATCGGTACTAATAATCTTTTCAATTTTAGATATGCGGTTGCTGTTCTTTTTGTCAGCAATTTTGACCTTGACATGGAGTAAACCAGAAGGATATTTCCATCAACAGTACCAATACCGGCAGTCATCATCCTCATACAAAAACAATGAATTACAACACAAAAATGAAGATGAAGGATTTGTTTCTAAACATGGAGATCTAGAAGGTAACATCGAGCCAAAAGTAAACTCATTTAGTCAACATGTGGCCTACACCAATCCAAAACTTCAAAATAATCCTTCAGGTGAAAGTTTTGGCCAATGGGATGATGCTAGTCAACGCCATTTGAGTGCCGGAAGTTTTTCCCAACAAAGAGAAAATTTTGAGGGAGGATTAAGCAGTGGCAATTTCAACTCCAATAATAGAAATTACCAAAGAAATTCGGGGGAGTTAGGATTAACTGGTGATGTTGACGGATCTGGTCATAGTCGTCAATATTCCTACAGTAGCACCTACAGAGCATCAGATCAAAATGGTGGTATAAGAGGAGCGCCCTTACCAAGTGGAAATAACTATCGCATGACAACTTACAACACTGAATCAAATTTAAGTGATCTCACAAGGAAATTGGAAACAGATTTATCGGCACAATTACGAAATGCAGTTTCTCAGCGACAAAGTTCGTCAAATTCACCAAGTCAATCTGTCAATTCAGCACATGTTGAATCCGATTTTCATAGATTGCAACAAGAGCTAAAGAGAAATCTTACACGTCAGCTTCAAGATGAACTGAAAAATACTTATGGTATTCAAGGTAAGCGGGGATCATTTTCTTATTCTGTAACAGCAAGTGGGGGATACGCACCAAAGCCAAATTATGACACAAGAGAACTAAATGATTTAACACAACAATTGGAAAACACCTTGAAGCAACAACTTCAAGAAACATATCACACCAAATACCAAACATCAGAAGGAATTCATTCCTCAAATATGGGTAGTAGTAATAGTAACACCTATAGAAATCCTGACGTAGAAACTTTTGGTTACAGTTCTAGACCATCTCATAACAATCGTGGAACACATACTTCTACAAGAACAGAATCATCGTATTCGTCAGTCAACAAACATGGAGGTATGACCATAAGTGTAAATCCAATAGTTCCCTTAAGACAAATTACAAACACAGTAGAAAGTGATTTGGAGCGAACTCTAAATGCTGCAGTTATTAATCAAAAAAACAGTTACAATAGGAGAGATAGCTTTGAATCTATTTTACATGAATTAACTAGCGAACTGAAAAGAAATGTCACTGATAAGTTAGACAATGAACTCCAAAAATTCTATGGTACTCAAGAGCAAATTGGAGCCTATTCCTTTTCAATATCAAAATATCCCAATGCTAATTACAAAGTAGAAGATTTAGCCACTTATAAACAGCAGATTGAAGACAACTTATTGACAAAGTTGAGACAAATAATGAGAAACTATCAGAGTAGTTTTACAAGAAGTGAATCCTATCACGCCAGTTCAAGCAGTACTGGCTCCCAGCATGGACAAGTTTATGTTCCATATCGACAACCACAAGTTCACATAACAAACATAAAGAGTAAAGTGGAAAATGAGCTTGAAGATTTATTGAAAGCTGAACTTCTTACTCAAAAAACAAAATATTTTAAACAAAACAGTCAAACTCAAACACCAAACTTTGAACACATACTATCCCAACTTACTGAAGATGTAAGAACTAATTTAACAGAAAAATTAAACAATGAAGTACAAAATAGAAGAAGGAATCAACATTCTACTTCATATAATTATAGACCGGAAGATGTACAAGATCTCAGACAGCAGATTGAAGATGATTTATTGCGAAAATTAACGGAACAAATTAGAAACATAAGAACTGAATATCGTATACAACAGTCTTCATTTACAAGTACTAATACAAACAATTATGGAAATTCTCAATATAGACCAGGAAATTTAGATAGGACAGAGCAAGATGATTATTATAGAACTTCGTCAAACAGGAGACCTGCAATTATCAGTGGAACAGTTGAAAATTCTGAAACTATTGATAACACTCAACAAGAAATCCATTCATATCCTCTAAGACAGCCTATTCCTAATAGTGATAGCTATACAGAAAATTCTCAAACATCTAACAGAAGAGTTTACACTCATCAACAAAATTCAGACAATACTTATCAAGTTCACGAAACGAGTACTTTCCCAAGCATCATACATCCATCAAACACAAACAGTCAAAGTACAGGAGGAAGCAGACAAAAAGTAATTACTTACAAGTATGTACATGGTGCCAATAAGCCTTTAGATGGCCAACAAACAATTGAAGATGAAGACTCGAATAGATGGGCAAATCAATATAATAGAAGAAATTATAATTACAATGATAGATCTTCTGTTCAACAGTATTCAGAAACAAAACCTGTAGAAGTAGGGAGAGTACATGTTATAGTTCCCAGTGGAGGATCTTCTTTCCAGATCCATGGATCGTCTACCACTAATAATTCTGCTGAACTTTCCGAAGTTACAAGACAGCTTCAAGAAGATCTGAGTCAGCAGTTACAAAGAGCACTTCAAAATAGAATTATTAACTGGCAATCAGAATCAAGAGTTAGTGGTCAGCAACCAGGAGGTTACCAAGTTGTTGTTCAAGAATTAACAGATGAATTGAAAAGAAATTTAACAGAAAAACTTGAACAAACATTAAAAGAAAAATATGGCAATCAAGGAATTAGAGGTGGTTATTCTTATACAGTTTCCACAAGTGGCACTTACTATCCTAAGGCTAATTATAATCAGCAACAACTAGATGACTTGACCCGACAACTTCAAGATAGTTTAACAAAACAATTACAACAGAGTGCAAATCAGCAACAATCTTCTTCTCAGTCTTATAGCCATAGCTCTTCAAGCAAACATAATCAAGAGCCAGCAATAACTTATGGTAATAGTTATGGTAGACGTACCCATGGGGGTAATCAAGGTGTTTACACAAATGATCGATATTATGCTCCTTTATCGCAAAACTCACGAAGTGGAACACTGAAAACCTACAGTATGTCAACAAACCAAGAAGACTGTGATGAAATGCAAGGAGACGATAGTAGACATTTACATAATGCTCTGGTTAAAACGGACAGAGATGAAGACTTAACCCAACAACCAGTTGGTCTATTTACATCGTATGATCAAAATAACCAGAAAATAATACATCAACAAGAATTTGTAGGACAAAACGAAGATACTGAAGATATGGGTCAACAACAAGAAGAAATGGACTATGACAATATGGATTACACAAATCAAAAATTAGTAGATCAGCAACAAACCCAATCTGAAGGTTTTGGAAATTTATATTTTGGCAGCCAAACTCAAGATTCTGATGAAGATGTTACTACACAAATACATTTCAAACATCAACAGGAAACAGAGTCTCGTGGATTTGGAAATCTTCATTTTGGTAACCAAGTTCAAGAATCCACTGAAGATATGAGCCAAAAAATGGTAGAGTTAGAGCAACATCAAACCAATCCACAACACATTAGAGAAAAAGTTTTATCTGAAAAATTGGAAACAAAACTTCATCATTCTGAAGAGACTTTAGGTCAACAAACAGAAGATCTATTCCAATATACTGATGATGAGGGTCTTACCCAACAGGCAGAAAATAATTTTAGTCAGTTCGAATTTGGGGCACAGAAAACAGAATCTTCAGAAGAAAAAACAAATAGTAAAGTACAATTAGACAATCAAAAGCTAATTACCATGTTAGGACATAAATTAACAAATAAAACAACTGAAATAAATCATCAACTGTCTACAGGTCAACAACAAATTGATTTATTTGGTCAACAAATGGAAGATTTGTCCCAGCACAATGAAGATGATTTGACTCAACAACAAGAAGATGGTTTTGGTCAACTACAATTTGGAAGTCAAATTCAAGAGTCTACAGAAAATATGACACCATTGACTAGCCATTTTAATCAACAATATACAGAAGTTAATGAAAATGTTAGAACACAACATTCTGATCAGTCAAATCAATTAAACTTCGGCACTCAAACTGAAGATTCGAATGAGGGAATGGCACAAAAGATTGAATCTGTAAACCAAATACATGCTACTGTTACACATCAACAATCTGAAAATCAGCAACTACAGACAGGAACTTTAAGGCACCATGTACATCATCTTGGGCAACAGACAGAAGAACTTGGACAGGAAATAGAAGAACTTGGGCAACAAACTACATCTGCTTTTAGTGAAAACCCAGTAATTGTTGACCACAGACATCACTCTAGACAAGAGACAGAAGAACTTGGACAAGAAATGGAAGAACTTGGACAAGAAATGGAAGAACTTGGGCAACAAACTGAAGAAGAATTTGGTCACATGACAGACACAGGTGATCAGCAAACTGAAACTGGATTTGGGCAAATTCAATTAGGAAGTCAGAAACAAGAATCTGAAGAAGATATGGGTCAAAAACAACTAAATATCTTTGATCAACAGCATTTAACGCAACAAACAGAAGAGGGATTTGAAGATTTGACGCAACAAACAGAAAATGGATTTGAAAATTTGACTCAACATATAGAAGGTGGAATTGATGATTTAACTCAACAAACAGAAGATGGGTTTAAAGATTTAACACGGGAACAAGATACTGGTTTTGAAAGTTTAACTCAAAAGCAAACACATGATGGATTTTCTAATATACAATCACATAGTAATAGGTCTCAAACAAATAGTGGTGTCTATCAAGTTGGTCAAACATATCAATCAAGCGGATCTCACCAGCGCAGTCAGCATAATTTTTATCGAAGTGGTAGCTCATCTTCAAGTCACCACCAAAGTTCTTTCAGTCACCAACAAGCAAGTGAATCATCAGAGAGATCATCTAGGTATGGAGTTAGTAGAACAGTACATTTAGAAGCTACAAATGAACATCAGTTGCAAAAACATGAAGACCTTTTCCAGTTGCAACATGTCACTACTCCATCAACTACAACAACTGAAGAACCGTCATTCTGGAAGCGAGTTGGTTCAAAGATTACCAACACATATTCCAGTGCAAAAGATAGAGCAAAATCAATACTTTCATCAAGCGAATAATATTAAGAATATTCATTAAGATATTTATTTCATGTAGTTATGTAGTATGTCAATTTCTATAAATTCATATCATAAAACCAACATTTAAATAATGTACATATGTTCATTTCAATTCCTCAAAATAATAAAAAAATATAAATTAGTGTTGTTTTTTTTTTCAAAATAATATCCCTAACTGAAACTAATGAGGTTGAGATTAAAAAATTGTAGATTACAAAATATCGTGATTTTAAACTGTACAGAAAATTTTAGCAAAAAAACATTATTCAAAAATATGTATAAACACACATTTGGATATTGTTAATACCTTTATATGTTTCCAAGTAAATACACCATGAAAAACATTCTAAAGGAAATTCATCTTATTCCTTAACAGGACACATGATGTCTGAGAAACTACGCAATGTATAAAATACCAGATATTTCTGGAATGGAACCATCCTAAAAAAAAAATAACTACCTAATCATCACAAAATAGGTGGACTATCAGCCATCCCATTTACACGACGCTATTGTTACTTTCAAAGGAATTACTAAATAAAGTTAGTTCGCAAGTAGTCTGTCAGGCATCATGTGTCAGTGTAAGTGATATTGTGTGTGGTAAGGCCAGTCCTTCGAAAAATTTCGAAAAATATATTTTGCAATGGTTTGTAGAAGTTGATAGCACCTTACGACCAAAATCCTGTGGGTGCAGTGTAGGAAGGCAATTTGCTTGCAATGATCCAAACTGCTATGCAGTACATGTATCAAGAAACATGATATTTAGATCTAGCAGCAGGGCAAGTTCTCCACTTTTAAAACTTTTATGTCATGTTACTTTATACTATGTAAATTGTTTTAAGAATATATCACACAATTTTTGCAGTTTTTAATATTTTTCGTCATATTTGAGCAAATTTATTTTTGCAGTGAAGCGAAACTTATAAAGCTGGAAAATTAATAAGACAAGATTCAATGATATGCAAGAATGCAGGATACAGAGCAAGTACAACTTACAAAGACCATTAAAAGTGAATAAAGGAAGATGTTAGAAGAAACAACTACGAAGTCAAACTCCGGGCAATAGAACAGTATAGGAGGTACAAACCTGTGAAACAGATTTATGATCTAGAAAAAGCAATTAATAGCCCTCAGATCTGAAAATGGTTATAGAATTGACAAGAGAAGAATTTCTTGGAGTGGTTAGAAGGTTTTACCTTAATCTATATTAAAATGAATGTTCCACCAATATTACCCTCAGAAGTAACACATGTATTAAAATCAATGAAGTGTGGAAAAGCACCAAGGGAAGACAGATCACGGTTAACATACTAAAAATTTCTGGAGAGAACATATATACAGATCTAGCATAACTGCATATGTTATGCATAGAAATAAAAGAGATACCAGAATCTTGGAACAATGCAACAATATTTTAATTCATAATAAAAGCAATAAAGAAGACCTGAAAAATTACTGTTCAATCAGTTTCATCGTGGCTTTTAAGACCCTTACTAAATAATTACAGGCAGGTTTTTGTAAGGGATATAGAACTATTTGCCACATTTACAGAGGGCAGAAATTGATATCGAGATGTAACAAGTATAATCTGCCACTATGTTGTGCTTTCGTAGACACTTCAAACGTTAAATTACATCAATAAATAGAAACATTTGATATTCAAAAAAGTGTTAGACTGGAAGACAAGATATCTTCGAAGTTGTTCAATGCAGCTAGAGAGTATATGCTCCTGGAACTAGATTGGGACACAAGAGCACAGAACCACTTGAGATTTGCAGATGAAATCCTGATATTTGCACACTATCGAGAAAGTCTAAGAAAAAATGGAAGGAGCTTGGGGAGGCCTTCATCTAACAATATATGAATAACGGCTGATTATGATGACAGATAGATGCATATTTAGAATCTTGGACTTTTAATAATTAAGAATTGGTTATTTTAGGGACATAAATTAGAATTAATTATCTCTTGTAGATGTTCTGAAGAATTAATGTCTTTTTTTCAATACTTGGAATTCACATAAAATGGTAGAATGCTTTGCTATCTGAAATTGAGAGTAATTCTTAATTAACAGGTTTTTGTGAATTTACATAAGTGTTACTAATATTAGGTTTTATAATATAATGTAATATAATGGTTTTTAATAACACAATCGATTTTCAGATTTCATATGATTTTAGTGTGGCATGTTATCTGCCTCATTTCTACAGGCTCTTGTGAAATAAGTGCCAGTGTGTTTATGTATTATAGTTATGTATACACGACCATGATTGTGTATGTGTGTATGGCATTGGGTGAGGTTTGGTGCGAAATTCAATATTTATGTAGGAGTGTATGAGTTTATATATTATAAGGATTAAATATTTTTTGTAAGTATTCAGATAATTTCTTGATATATGGTAGTGGGAGATATTTGGTTTCTTCTTTATTATTAGTATTTCTTTGGGTGTTTATTATATTTGTGTGTTCTTTTTTTAATGATTGTATTTATTATGGGTAATGGGTAATTATTTTAGATTATTGTATTTTGAAATTTATTTATTGTGTTTAGTCTGTTTATGGGCTATCAGTAATATCTTTGATAACATTTAATTTGTAGTTTATTGATTGTGAATAACATTATATTTATTTTAGTGTCCTTCCTATTTAAGGACATGTCAAGAACTTTTAATGCATTATGTACTTCTTTTTCAATGGTAAACTGGATGTATTTGCTATATTTAGTAAAATGGAATGAAATTCAGAACCACTGCACCATACCCATAAACGAATTCATAGAGATCATTCCACACTATAATCACAGATTCCAATTGTGTATGTAACAAAATATACTGTAACTGTTTTGTTCCATTTTAATCAAATTTCAGTTTTATTCTTTGAAAGTATATTTTTCTTGTGACGGTACTGGATGTTAAAATTCTCTCCCTATTGGGCCAAGGGTTGTGAGTTCGCACCAGACGTTTGCGCGGCGGTATTTTTTCATGCGTCAGATAGGGAGCCTCCGATTACTACATACAAGCGACAAAGAGAGATATATTTACTTAGCTGGCGCGTATTTGGATGAAGAAATCTTACATGCATTGGAGTACGCTCTTCCTCAATAAGGTAGCCGCTCGGTTGAGTCTAAACCGATAAATATCTACCGTCCGGTAGACAAGGGATCAATTCTTTGACATTGTTACACTAGAACAGTCGTTACGCTGATAGAAATATAAACGAGCTAACTTTATTATATTATTCAGTTTCATTTTAAATATTCAAGCTTAAATTTAACGTAATTTTCTAATTTCAAATTATTTTTTTTATTTCTCGAGTTCCTTTAGAACTTGGTTAGTTTACATTTGTTATATTCCATCTCAGTTTACTTTTATTTTATTAACGTTGTATATTTTGAGTCAGGATTACCATACATCCTCCAGGTGGACACTATTACCTTGGTTCTTTGTACTTCAGGTTTTTGAAACCGTTACATAGGTCCTTAGTGACCAAGAATCTTCAATCCGTTACATAAGAAAAATGGTTTACTCATGGGAGGATCATTATCACATGTATAAAATTATTAAAAGACAGAATTCAATCATATAATGATAGTATACTCAATAAACATTATAAAGCCAGTGTTAAAAAAACGCCACCAATCTACAACACATAAATTTTACTTTAGGAAATACTAGATAATGAAATAAACAGTAAAGCTTGATATTTATTAGAAATGAATTACATTAACAAAATATAAAGGTAAAGCAATAAATGAAAAGGAAAGATATAAAAACTAAAAGATAACACAATTTATTATATTTTAGAAATAATAAGAACACGCAAAATGCAAACTCATAAACTTACACATAAATCTTAAACTTCACGGCAAACCACACCCAATACCTACTACTCATACACGATCATGATGCACTACAATACATAAACAGTTGACTTATTGCACGAGAGTCCGTTGAAATGAAGTGGATGATATCATGCCACACTAAAAGCAAATAACTAACTATTTTGTAAGTACAACCTGTAAATCTATAGTTTTATTAAAAACCGTTATATTACATTATATTATAAAACCTAATATTAGTAACTCCAAAGCAAATTCACAACAACATATTAATTAAAAACAACCCTATATTTCATAGAGCTTAACATGCTGCCATTTTATGTATTGTAAAACAATACAATAAATCTTCAAAACATACAAAAAAAATAAATCATTTTAATTTAAAGACATTTATATCCCAAGAATATCCAATTTTCTATATATATTTCGTACGATATGCTAGATAGGTATCTATTGAATGTTAAACTTCGTATTTGCTAGAATACTTTGTTTATAAATTAGAACTATAGCATGATGACTTCGGTGATCACTAAGGTGAAAGTGTTTTACAATTTCATTTAATACCACTTTTCAATAGTAAACTGCAAAAGTTGCAATCGATTATGGCACCTGTATGTACCTCACCTTAACAAGAAAAACAACGCAGATCAAGAAAGAAGAGAAACAAAAATCTAGTTTCCAGTAATCAAAATTCCGTTAATTGCCTCCACTGATAATCCACCTACCCACCTTCCCATATTCTTAGAGATATTACCAGGGTTAAGAGTTATGTGCTGCTCCATGACATACTTTTGGAATTCATTATGAACTCTATGTACAAAATACACATATGACCACTGTCCCACAATTTTTCGAGGATCCTTGATGGCATGTTTCAACACCGAGAGGATAAAAAGTTGCGGGACCCTCAATATTCCATGTTTCGAATACAATTGCTCTGTCGGATACAGTGAGGGCTTATTAAGCATTATTTTTATTATTCATTTAGTTGTTGTTATTAAGTTTCGCATACGAACACGAGAAGCACCTCCTCAAGCAATTATTCCATACAATAAAATAGACTGCACCAGCTCACAGTACAAGATCCTAATTGCCTTGGCTGATATTATATCTCTACGCTTAGTGAAAGCAAACATTGTTTTCCGCAACCTATTGCATAGATCACCCACGTGCAAGTGTCATCTCAGATGCTGATCTACAGTGATGCCCAAATACTTAATTGAGTCCGCCTTCCGAATCCTGACCCTGCATCTACAGCCAACCCGGCGGTCACAACCTTCCACATGCAGTGTTATACTCTCAAAATCTGGCTGTGAGTCCTCATATATACCGAATGACATAATATAGGTTTTGCTATAGTTTAGGTCCAGACCCCTAGCACTCAACCAAGAGCCAATCAACTGTAGATCCTCGGCCGTCACCCCCATGGACTCCGCCCAGCTATCCCCCTCCATGATTAGAACCGTATTGTCCGCGTATGATATAAGATTACCCCGCAAGGATGTTAATTGGAGCAAAACATTAATATAAATTAAAAAAAGTAGCAGACCCAACACTGTACCTTGAGGAACACCACATGTTACATTTCTCTCGAGGCAACAGAATTGATCGATTCTAACTACCTGTGTTCTTTCATTTAAACATTATCTAAATAAGCTTAATGCTATCCCTCTGATTCCTCGATGCCATCGTTTATATTCCTTCAAGCTCTAATAGATTGTAGCAAATTGATGGCTAGACAGACTGATGTAACTTTCCCCTAGTCAACACAAGACAACTTGCATCTTGTTCAAAGTGGATGAAATGCAGGAAACACCGTAGAACGCATTGTCATAAATGGTGTACAGTTTCAATTAATCCGCAATTTTAAATTTTTGGATGAGATCTAAGATGACAAGTTGCAGTCGATTACACACGTTGACCAGCCTTGTAACTTGACAATATCACTAAGTGGGTTAATCATGTCAAATTTGAATCAATAATCAGGTTTGGTGATACTTCAGCAATGGAACAAATTTTACTTATTCAAAAATGAGCTTTGAGAATACTTTTCCAGATAGACTATAGAGAAACAATTCTGAGAATGTTCAAACCCAATGGGCTTCCGAATGCAGTGGGGGTAAATGTCACATTGCGACACATGTCTATGTTCTATATGTTCTCGTGGGGTGTAGACACATGTATGAAAAAGGTTCTTCACATATTATTTATCTAAATTTTTCCAATGATCCGGGTCCAGGGGGTGATCCCCTTACCCCTATATAAATACGTCCCTGATGGAGATTTATATCTTCAAGTTAGTTAAGTAATATAATATTGAAGAAATTCTTGGCCAGTGCGGCAGGTCTAGGTCTAATGTTTTGTTACTATTATAAGTATTTTGTTTGTGTGAAAAATCGTTATTGACCAAAACTCAAAAGTCTAAACTCTTCATAGATGAAAAATGAGTGGAGTAGTCATTTAAAGTGATGAATCCAAATTTTATGTCTGTATGGGAGACTACCGTAAATATGTGATGTAGGATAAAATAGAAACATTTCATTAAGATTGCCTTCAAAGGGTTTCCAAAGGTCATTATAGCTTGGGGATGTATGTCAACAAAATGATTGAGAACTTTAAAATCTATAGAAGGCCCTATTAACACTGAGAAATTCTTCAGAGCTTATTATTATTTGTGTGACAAAATTATATCCAAATGGAGACTGTGCATTTCAGCAGTATGGTGCGTCATGCCATACTGCATTATCCACGAATGAATGGTTTGGGGATGATAATGTCAAGGTTTTGTCACATCCATCCAGCAGCCCAATCTAAATCAAACAGAAACACTGTGGCACAAAATGAAGAAACACAAGTTACAAGAAATTTAGGATAATTTTCTACCAAATCTTTGCAAAGGTCTTGTCAATAGTAGGCCTGATAGAGTTAGGTTGTTGTTAAGGTAACATTACATCTTATTTTTTGTTAGTATAAAACTTATTTATTTCAACATTTAGTTGCCATTATAATTAAGCAGAAAATAATTAAAAAAAAAACATGACAAACCGAAATTTTATTATCCAAAAATGCTTAACAAAGTTGTACCAAATGTAATTACATAAGCCCACAAAACCTTAGAATCAGTTGAAACATTTTATCGAATTTGCATGTTACTTTAGAATTAATTGCGGGTCAATCCATATCAAATCAACCAATTTAATTTGAAAAGGGTACTGACAAATTTTTTTTATTTTTTTACCTATGTTTGTACTATATTCAGAGAGTTGAAAACAGGTATACAATAATTTTTTAGATGTACATTTTTTTGAGCGATCATTTTGTACAGGTGCGTCAGCCTATTTTGCATTTTACAGAGGCTTGCGTTAAACTCTGTAGCTTCTTGGTTCTTTAAGATATTGAGTTCAAACAAAAACCATATTAAAGAGCATAAAATGTACAACATTTTATGTTCAGTGTATATTTAGCCCTACTTAATTGTAAATAAACAAAAAAAATAGATAATGATAAGGTTAACAAAATAAAAATGTCCTCCATTGAAATTAAGTATTTTAAAGAAAAAATTAAGACTCACTCACCATTTTTTTTTTTTTTGGATACTATAGTATAGAACTTCCGAAAAAAGTTTCAGGCTTGAGAGTCACATCGCTATTTTATAATGGGTTCTCAAATATTGCTATTTGTCTAAAATTGGGTATTTTCACCTGAAATATCTCAAAAGGGACACACTTGAAAAATCCAAAATTTTCACAAAGCATACTTTAATTGTGTTGTAATAAGTGGATAAAATTTCATCACTAAGAATTTATTAGTTTTTGAGTTCCAAATTATTAAAAAATAGTTAAAATTTCAAGAAGCGCCATGAAGGGCAGATATTACATTGTAGTAAAAATCTAAATAACACAATTTTTTAGTATTTTTATTTACACATTTTTATTTATTTATTTTTCACAATCTTAACAAAAGGAAAAACACAGGTTGTTATATATTGTCATTTCATACCTGCTCTTAAGAAATCGTCGTAAAAAGTTGACTAATTGTTGTACACATTTTTTCATTGATGTTGAAACTACGACCTGTAGCAGTTGTGAATTCTGTTGGTATCAGTTTCTGCAGTATCTTACCGATTAGCACCCACACTTTGTCATTTTTAGAGGCATGAAAAGAGGTTCTTGGAGCATGTGGATGGAAAAAGTGAATAAAGAGGTCGTTCCTCCGCTGTTTCCTCATTTCTTCCGATCCACCATTTATTCTCGTAAATGCAAGCAACTGAATCATTTTTTTTTTAAATGAAAATACATTATAGTCTAGAAGTACTGAAGTGCTCAAATCAGTGCATTTTTCTGACTGTGAGTACACATAACATCTGATCTGTGTTTGACTTAGAGGTACAAATCTATGATATGACCTTGCTGTGGTATTCGTATGCAAGTATCAAATCTCTTCTGTAATTTCATGCTGTTTGATTGAACTTCTTCTGATGTTACATAGATAAAATATATGCCTGGTACATTATCAAGACAAAACCTGTACATATCTTCAGCTGTTGAAATTTGATTGCTATATGGTCGCTGCAAGCTAGCCTTGATCACAGCTCTTTTTGTGGAACCCGCAATTCCATCACAAGCGTTCTTCCCGTGTGAGGAAGCAAAAAAGTTCCACTCAACTTTAAGATCAAAATCAGTCTTGTGGTGACAAATGTTGCTAAAGTTTTTTGTTTTTATATTGGCTGCTGGCACCATCACTAAAATAGATTATTTTTTTTACTACTAGTGCTACTTTCATAACTTCTTCAACGAAGTATTTTTGAAAATTATGTACAGTAGCAGTATTGTGGTCCAAGTTTTCACTTACAACACAAAAGCTCTTGCAGTAAATCTTGTATTCATCATCATTTATGTAGTAAAACACATAGGGCTGTAAGGTTGCTTGTGGATTGGACCAATGGAAACTTTGAATTTCATCTTGGATGACAAATGGGTTCTCAGCGAAATCACATAGCTTTATACAAACATCTTTTGATAAATTTTCCTTGAAATCTTTGAAATATTTAGACTGCGCTTTTGAAATGAAGTGATGTTAATGTTAACAGCTTTTCAACTAAAAAATCATCCACAGGCATAACCCGAGTGATTAGCTCTGCTCGATCAGTAATAACCCACTGCATAAAAGTAACATCAACAGGAAGATCGTCAGTTTCAGTGCTTAAAAGCTCAAGAAGAAATTCCTTTCCTGGGCAGAACTGACAATTGTCAAGCATACACTCACTATTCTGAGAGTCACAAACAAGTAAGTCAATTAAGTCTTTGTATTCTGTGTTCAATATTAGTCTTTTTTGTTTGAAAACTTTGTGACCCAACGATATACATTCATTTTTTCCGGGGCACAATCGACTATTGTTATCTTCTTCGTAAATCTTAATGACATCACTAACACCTTCATTAGTTAATTTGTTGCCATCCTTCTTTTTTAAATCTGGTAACACACCTTGAGTTTTCATTAAGTACTTGATAATCTGTTCTTCAATATCCTTTGTTTACACCAAGAGCTTGGTAAAAGACTGATGATCTTTATATTTTCTTATTTTTTAGCTAATTTACATCTTTCTTTTAACTGTTCAATAAGTTTCTTGTATTCATTTGACAAATCTTCTTCACCTTTTTCATCTTTTTCCTCTTCATCTATCAAACACTCATTGAAATATGAAGCCAATTTTTTTTTGACAGCTGAATTTATTTTTTCTGTTTTTAATGATGTCGGACGTTTTGTTTTACTCAGCTTTATAATTTTGGAAGCAGGGGACAAATTCAACGATTTACAAACTGTATCTACTACATTTAAACTAATACCCTTGCCAGCAAAGGATTTTTCAATCTCTGTTTCTGGTTAATAATCTATGTCAATGTTACTTGTTTTTTCTTCTATACCTACACCAAATATTTTTTTATTACATGTAGCACAAAGAGATTTACTAGGGATTAAATTAACAGGACTATTTTGATTTTTTTGTAAATGATCAAGAAAAATTTCTCGTAAACCACTTCTTATAAGCTTTTTATGATTACTTACTGGATCACTATAGTTTCTTCCAAATATATGACGGTACTTATTAAAGTACTTAATTTTATAATAGTTACAAATAGTTTATAGTTTACTTGATAGTCTAAGTTCCAATAATAATTGTTCACTCTCACTTAAATCACTTATTTTATATATTTCTTTAGAAAAAAGTTGGTAATCAAGTTTATGACCCAACTCATCAGTTAATAATCGTAAAGAGCACTCCATAATAATAAAAAATCTCAGCTTTCGTCAAAATCAAAACATTAATAATCCACAAGTTAACTGCACATCAGTTGATTGCACAATGATCATCAACTGAATGAGTTGACTCATAATTGTGTGGTGGGTTCAGACCTGAATGCATTGGCAGTGGTGGGGAGTCTACATGTTTAGACCTGGATGCATTGATTGGTAGCTGTAGAGTAGCTACCGGTACTTGATATATATATATATATATATATATACCGGTATATATACATGTCGTTTGTTCAGATTGAGAACTACAAATAAACTAAAAAAATTGCTTAATGTTACTAATGTGTTATTTAGATTTTTACAACAAGCAATGTAATATCTGCACTTCATAGCGCTTCTTGAAATTTTAGTTATTTTTAAAAATAAACTCAAAAACTAATAAAGTCTCAGTGATGAAATTTTAACCAATTATTACAACACAATTAAACAATGTTTTGTGAAAATTTTGGATTTGTGTGTCTCTTCTGTGATATTTCAGGTTGAAAATACCCAATTTTAGACAAATCGCAATATATAAAATAAAAAAGGCAATTATAGACTCTATCCAGAAAAAAATGTAAAGTGAGTCCTAATAATTTCTTTAAAATTTTTAATTTCAAAAGAGATTTTTATTTTGAAAACCTTAACATTTACCTTTTTTTGTTTATTTACAATTAAGTAGGGCTAAATATACACTGAACATAAAATGTTGTACATTTTATGCTCTTTAATATGGTTTTTATTTGAACGCAATATCTTAAAAAACCAAGAAGCTACAGAGTATAACGCAAACCTCTGTAAAATGCAAAATTGGCACCTGTACAAAACGTACAATACCTGTTCTCAACTCTCTGAATATAGTACAAACATAGGTAAATAAATTAAAAATAAAAAAAATTTGTCAGCAACTATAATTGGTTGATTTGATATGGATTAACCCTTGCTTATCCCAACATATAGCCGTTAGGCCTCATCCCATCAAAAAAATAAAGGGTTGTACTGAAATCTTTCCTGTGCTCTAGAGCCGTCTATAATTTGGGCGATTGTACATTTTTTATATTGACGTGATCAAATAAAGATTATAATCGATCTATCTATATACCTTTAAAGACAATAGTTGAGAAATATATAATCAAGTAAAAGGTGGTTTCTACTTTTTTGAAATAAAGAAAACATTAAGTAGTACTAAAACATTAAAATAACAGATTCTGATGATGTCGTTTTATTAATAATCAGAGCAAGATGAGCTTCTAAGATTAAAGGGATTTTAAAATCAAAACTCTTAATTGTAAAAAAATTAAACGCATGGTATTGATCATCAGTAGTAGTATGACAAATTTCACTTAATTACTATTCTCATCACTGGCCCGCCAATCCATAGTCATAAAATATTCCACTACAATGTAAGTATAGTGGCACTCTAGGTGTAAATAATAAGAACAAACCTTATATGTAGTTATGGTGTTTTGAAGAATGGCGAGAAAATTAGGTTTGCTGAAAGAAGTAAAACTATACGAATGTAATAGTTGTAGTCTGAACAGGATGAGAGATGGAACAAAAAGAGAAAAATAATTATGGTGGTAAACTAAATGATAATAAAGTAAGAACCAATCAGTATGTAGATTCTCCGTAAAGGTGCCATGAGACCATGTTCAAAAGAAAATATTGACAAACTTAACATTGTACTTCTCATGTACACAAGTTCTGACAATCTTAAATATCACTTTTCAGAATATTTTTGTACAAATCATAACTTATACACAATTTAATAAGAAGACAAAGATACAATAATGTTTAGATAAACTTACCGAAGGTAAATTTCTATAGAAACGAACAAACAGTTGTTGTTGACTTAAATCTGGAAAGAATATTTGTAATATTTGACAGCTACAGACTAATATATTTCTTACCTAAATTTAATGCATGCAAAGGTTCTACGTTGGTCATTTTTGAAATATCACCCAAAACTATATTATTCTCAAATTCTAATGGGTTCAGGAAAGCGCGCCAAAACAATAATAACCTCACATAAATAACTGTCAAACAACATAAAACAATTTCGAAGCAAGCACAGCCACAGAAGCATTGCCTGTGACATCTCGTTGGACAGTATTCAGCTATAAGGTGAAATTATATTTCGTATACGGCCAAATCATTTATTCCTTGGTTGGTAATGATAGTAAATATTTTTCCAAACATTAAGGTCTAAAATGATAAAAAAAATCAATAGCTTAGAACTCGGTTAATTTATATTTTTGCAAAAATTAATCTATTAAAATTTAGCTAAACATATGGACGCAACAAACAAAAAATCCGAAGTACAGCTCTATAAAAGAATAAAAGCGGTATGAAATAAGTAACTAATTTAAGAACAAAATCAAGTAAGCTAGCTATATTAAAATATAAATATCAATTATTGCTGGAAGCAATATCTGGTGAGCTTGTTTAAATTGTACATTCCAATCTCCGACAAACAACCACAGATTATTTATACATTTTTTATTTGTTTGTTTAACACCGGCATATTCCGTTGCTATGGCCAATCACCAACGCCAGGGATTAAGCAACCACGCCTGGGAACTTAGTCGCATCCAGTGTTATGTTAGTAACTAACTTATAAGAACAGGATGCGCTATAATATAATAATAATAATAACTTTTTAACCACTTAATGTATGAGAATTTGTTGCTTCCTTGGCCGTACATGAATGTGTTATTTTAATATTTGATAAAATCAAATATCAAGCAAACCGGCGAAGTCAATATATTAAATACAGAAATGAACTACGCATCACAAAATGATGGGAAACAAACCGAATTGCAGTGGACACGTGTTTCTGTCATTAAGACGTCATCAGCACTGCTCTTGATAGTAATTAGCTGTTTTCCACCTATGTAAAAAAATTAAACTAAACATTTAACTGATTATGATACACCATGAAGCATGGCGCTGTGCATAAGCCAACATTGCAATTTCTGCATTAGTACCTTGTCTCTTTTCATTTTCTTTTCCCTTTTTCTGCAACAAACAGCGCAGAACCTACATGGCGTAGCCTTTTTTGGAGTTGGTGGTACGTATTGAATACTAGGCCTTCCAACTTTTTTAATAGCATGGGTTGATATTTTTCAATTACCTTTTCTACAAAGGTTTTTCTAAATTCCAAATTGCTTTTTTGACCTCCATTTTTTTGTTACAACTCAAATGTGTTCCACACCGAAATATCTAGCAAATGAAAAAATACTGTTTTATAGTATTTGTTCCCCCTCTTTCTCGTGGTTTGATAGTCATGAAGGTGTTGATCCAGCCGATCAACACCTCCCATGTCATTATAGTCGATGATTACTTTGGGCTTGTAAACAGCATTTCCCTCTCTGTTCCTTTTTCTTGCTGCTTCCATTTGCGGATTGTGGACTGTAGATAGAAGACAAATGTCTTTCCATTTTAGCACCATTACTTTGTCCATTTGAAACGCAATTATTTCTCCATTCCTCATTTTCTTTTTCTGCAATTCCAAAGGAACGTCCTTTCGAGTTAGATGCATTGTCCCATACGTTTTTGTTTTCTGCTTGATGAGTATGTCCGCTAATTGAGGGCACGTATAAAAATTGTCTGTTGTTAGGCAATATCCCATACCTAACAGTGGTTTCATGAGTTAGTACAACTTGGATATTGGTAACACCTTGTATTTATCATTTATTTTCGTACCTTTCCCTGTATATATAATACTGGAATATAAATATCCAGATTTTGACTAGCAGAGACAATAAATTTTGATTTCAAATCGAGCCTATTTTAGTGGGATATATTGTACCTAACTTTAACGCCCATTATACAGCACCAGACTTTCGTCTATGCTGATGCCCCTTTCGGGAATATATATTGAACTTCATTTATTATTAATGCTCTCAAAGACAAGCCATTTATTTAGTTTGAGCTGAGGATGGGTTTCGGGTTTGTACTCTTCATTATAAGAAAACTGTAAATTCTATTGGATATCTTAATATCTTGCGTAACTGTGCAGCTTCGAAAATATCGGTGTTTCAAACACTTCTGAATTTGTCCTGTACATCCTTTCTTCCGGTATATTTTCGATACATTTTCATTTGTTAACAATTGATTACCTTGACAAGAGGTGGTCGAGATCGCATGGTGTACACATCGTAGATTTTGAAAATTTCTATTTTATGCTTTCCTTGTATTATTTCTGCATCCAAGCGTATTATTTTTAATCCGGTGAGTCCTCTTTTACCTTTGTTTAATACATAGATCTTTTAATAATATATTTTTAACCTTTAAATAGTCCATTTCAAAGTAAGGGAAAGGGTTGCATTTTTTAACCCAATTTTGTGTGTAGTTTTTTCTGATGGGTGCCTGGGGGGACTTGGGCCCCGTAATAAACATTGTAAAATAATAACGGCCAAGTTATTGAGTCCAAAATCAACGAATATTCTTAAAGCGTTGTACAATACAAACAATAACCCAGTTCCTTCGATATATGATTTGGCATTCCTTTCTTAAGAATTAGATAAAGTAAAATCAATTGCAAATGATCATGGTGATCGTTTAATTTGTGAGGAGCAAGAGTTTTTGAAAGGTAATTTTTGAGTAAAATAGATGATGAGAAGAAAAAAATATAAAAAACAATTTTCAACACGTAATATAAACTATATTTCAAACACGTGCAAAATTAAATGAAGCAAAAAGTTTACAATCACCTATGGAAATGAGTGGAAATAATACAAATGACAATGTGGAGGAAAGATTTGAAATAATTTCGGGTAATTCCAGGGACACTGTTACGTCAAATGTGAATGAACATAATGATGTGATATGTATGGATGTGAGTGAGGGTAATTATAATAATAGGATGGGAAAAAATGAATGATATTGATTTAATAAAATAGATAGATAAAGTTTAATTGTTATATACTTCTAATGATATAGATCCATTTTATATTATTGCTCAGAAGGAGAGGAAGGATAGTAATTAGGGAGAACATCCCACCGCTGTAGGGAATATTTTATTGATCGTACGATTCCACTTGTAAAACAAGTATTACGAAAAGAAAAAACCGGGTGGGGATAGAATTTTATTCATACAAAGAGGCTAACGATATGGTAACAAACCAAACATTAAAAGATAAAGGTGTAAAAACTTTCATACCAAAACACCTTAGTTATATGTCAAGGGGTGGTGAGAAATATGGATCCGACGCTTTCGGAAGAAGAATTAAGAAACATAATCAAATGTGAACAGAATATAATTAATATTAGAAGATTAAATCGAATGATTGAACAAAATGGTGTTACAATATTAAATCCTACCGGTACGATTGCCATAACTTTTAAGGGAACACTTTTACCTAGGGCAATTATTATCTCTTACTCTCATGCGGAGGTTAAAACCTATGTATTTCCTGTTATACAATGTTTCCGATGCCTGCTGTTTGGTCATACGCAGAAATTGTGTAGTGACAAAGAAAGGTGCGCAAAATGTGAAGAAACAGCTGAAAACCATACGTTTGAGGAATGTAGTCAGAAAATGTTATGCATTCATTGTGGAGAGTGGAGAGGGTCATATAGCCAAAGATAGAAGCTGCAAAGAGTTTAATAGATAAAAGAAGATAAAAGAAATAATGTCTTTTGAATCTTTGTGACATGTAGAGGGTGCTACGAAGATTCCGGGTAGGAAGTCATTTTTTAATGTCACAGAAAATTCTCAGTACTTCCCATCACTTAAGGAAAAAGCTGAAAATGAAGAGAGAACGATTTAGATGGTTGGTGATAGAAGGTTATTTTTTGGCTCGAATAACATCCAATTGAGGAGATATAGTGAGGAAAAGAAGTCAAGAACGAGAGTTTACGAAGAAACATAGAGTGGTACAGAAAGGATATGATAAAGTGGGACATGAAATGATAATATCTGAGTGGGCGACAAAAATCAAAGGTATTATACCTATATATCAAAAGGAATGATATACTAAAATAACGGAAATGGAAAGATTCATAACATATTTAAAGGATGCGATAGTTAAAAATAATCAAGTGGACCAGAAAAAAAAAGATACATGACAAGGCTTAATCTGCTTACATCAGTTTACGTCAGAAAATTATATTGAGGGAGTTATAACCGGAGAATCTCCGGGACTAGGAACGAGTGGCACGAGACAAATTAATGTTGAGGATTAGGGAAATTACAAGATACAAATGCGCAATTAGAATCATTGCTAAGCTATTATTAGTTTATGTTAACGGTGCTTCAGTGGAACGCCAGAGGGATTAGAAACAAAAAACACGAACTTATAAAATTATTAAATGAGTTTGCTGTTGACTGCGCTTTTGTGTCGGATTCTCATCTTAGAGATATAGTTTTTTCAATCAGAGGCTATCAGAGGTATCAATTATAAAACGTTAGATATCTCGGTCGGCCTTCCAACTGGCTTTCAGATAAGCTGAATCAGTTTGGACAGATTTCGCTTATACGGTTTGTATAATCCGCTTCAAAATGTTGACATGGGTTCTGATTTTATTTTGGTGGGAGATTTTAATTAACACCATCCATTTTGGGGATGTTCTGGGATTAATATCAAACGGAGATGATTGTATTATGCTGTAGAGAACTTTGATATTACAGTTTTGAACGATAACACATCCATGAGACTGAACGTAACAGGAGATTGTAACAGCGTTATTGATTTGGTTTTCTCATCTGCCGGACTGGGGGGAAGTTTCTGGTGGGGGTCCTTGATGATCGCCGTGAAAGTGATCACTTTCCGGTTATCTCCAGACTGTCCCTTGTCTTTGGAGATGTTGGTGTTTCCGGAAGGAGGTGTGTTAGGGTGGCCGATTGGGAAGCATTCAGAGATTTTATCAGAGATAAAATTGGAACATCTGTGGTTTCAGCAGTGGACGATTTGTATAAAATAATAGACGAGAGTGCTAATAACTTTATTCCTTATGCGAAAACTTGCAAGTTAAGCCGCCCCTTTGTGCCCTGGTGGAACGACAGGTGTTCTGAAGCAGTTGGTAAACTTAAAGAAGCATTTAAAAGATTAAAAAAACAACCAACTGTAGAAAATTTTATTGAGGCTAAAAGACTTCAAGCATCTGCAATATTAACTTTAAATATTGTTGGAAGGGAAAGTTTTGGAAAATTTTGTACATCAATTAATAGAAATACTCCCCCGTCTTTAGTATGGAGGAAGATTAAAACCTTTTCAACAGGATTTTTATAACCAATTAATTTCACTCTTCCATATTCGGAGGATCTTAAAAGGATGCTTGATGACTTGGCACCTCTTTCTGTCGTTATTCATATTGAAATAAACAATATCACTCCTAATTGTGTCTTTCCAGATATTAATTTGCATGAACTAGAATGTCATTTGAAGAATCGTGGCAATACTGCGGTGGGACTGGATTATGTGTCATATTCTACGGTATCAAACAAGCCCAATATTGCTAAGAATCTTCGGGTCAAGTTCTACAATGATTTAATGAAAGGATCAAATATTCCTAAAATATGGAAATCATACTTGATAGTCCCTACATATAAGAAGGGAAAGGATAGAAATGAGCCCAGTGGTTATAGACCGATTGCGAAGTTACATAGGCGTGCTAAGCTCAACTATACAACAGGCTAGGTTAACCAAAAAATATATTAAGCCACGCAGTGGCGGTCAGAAAAGAGTAGAAATTATGAGAATATGTGGTAGTGTAGTGTCTTTC
>JAWQRN010000009.1:0-58474 GCA_033557685.1 Sperchopsis tessellata
GACATTTTCAAGGCGAGTGATGTTACTTCAATAAATGAATTCACTGCACTGTGCAGTGAATTCATTTATTGAAGTAATATCACTTGCCTTGAAAATGTCCCTTGCAACAGTGGACGAAACGTCGGCACTTGTCAGAGCTTCTACAGGGTTTTCACCCGGAAACAACATTCATACAGATACTAACCGTGGAAGTCTATTACATTTGATAACATATACTATTGATTACATATAGGATATTTACTCCTATTTACATGAGACAGAAGCCTCGCCTTTATATTTACAGTTTACATTTGTTCTTCGAAGTAAACACTAACATACCCAACATTTTGCTTATTTGAGTGTATAATTATCAATCATTTATTTATTCAAGCTAACAAAGTACCAACAATCCTTCTAGTTTTTATATTTATAGCCGTGGGCTGTATTTCTTCTGTTTCGTATTTTGCTTCTTCGTAATGTTGGATCTCCCTTGGCATAATTTTCAGGGTGAATACTATGGTAAAATTTATAGCATCCAAATTTAATGAAACGTCTGCTGAAATGTATTTCAAATATGAGATATGTATCCACTTTTTCTCAGTCCTGGACTACCTGCAATTCTTGTTGGTGTTACAGGAGCCTATTGGCATTCCATGTCATACTTTTAAGCGTTGTGGTTATTGTTTTTCGTTTTGGGTATAACTCTCTTAGTACTATATTCCATTTTCTTTATTCACTCATCAAATGAGGTGATGAATGCTTCTTGCTTTTGAAGCTTACCTATATGAGCTTCAGTATCTGATTAGAGCACCAATCATGTTCCTGTTTTGCCTAGATGAATCTTCCAGTGCTTGCACATAGGTTTCTTCATTATTTTTCTTCTTCATTAGCTGTGTGTCTTTGTATCAAGCTTGTTTTTTTTAAATAGACCTGTTTTTATTTATTCATTTCTTTAGCTAATCTACAGTCTCGGTAGCTAATAGGATGTGCTTCTCTGCAGTAAACGCATTTCGGTTTAACATCTTTACTTTTCTTCGTTACATCTTTCAGTATTCTATAGTCTATGCAAAATCTAGTATACCCATCTTTATTTGATAACAAAACAACAGGTGAAACCCAAGGACTATTGGAATGTTGAATTCTGCTTAATTTCGGTGGTAAATTTGTATTGGAATTTTTTTAGTAGATCTAACACTTGTTTTTCTTCCATTGGTGATAAATTCTTTAGATTATCAGCAATATTGGATTTAATTTCTTCACATTTTATTGGACTCTCATTTATATGCACTACATCTTTGTCACATCACATCACATGATAAGACCCATTGATGTTCAAGATACGAATTGGAATTACATCTTGACGCATAGATAGGGCTCTTCTTACAAGAAATCCATCCAACCGGCAATCATCTCTTACGTTTTCAGTCTTAGCTAGAATTATTTGTTCAGTCATAGCCGGGATCGTGGCATCATCGATAAATACGAGGCACACATTGGTTAGCTTACACCCAGGAAGGCCCAGACATACTTCTTCATTATCCTCTCTTTTACATCAATAACTGCTCTATGGTGGCTCATAAAATCCATCTCATGGATTGTTTCATCAATTATATCCTTAATCATCTGCTGAATCATTGAGTAACTACCCAAGATAATGTAATACTTCACTCTTTCATGAACTAAAATCACCAGTAGCTGTTGGCAAGTGAACGTTTGTAACCCTTCCAGATTCTCCCGTTTCCCCATATCTGAACTGACTACTCTAATATTGGCTCCGGTGTCTATCATTAACTGGCATATCTTCTTTACAATACTACCATTAGTGACGAAACTATTCACGTTATACTGTATTCTGGATTTGCTGAGTCCTTAGTGTTGACGGTTTTTAGTTTCCCTATTTATGACTTTGCTGATATTTCCAAAGGGCTTGACTCTCACTCGACAATTTCTGCAAATGTGCCCCTCTTTCAACACCTGTAGTATATTATGTTATTTAAATTCCTATTTTGGGTACTTAGTTCGCACAATTCCTGAGCTGGCGCTGCTTCTATTGTAACTTCTTGTATGTACTTCCCCTTATATCTGTCATGTGCTTCATACTTGAGATCTGCGCCCACGCCTTCCCATAGATATCGTTGCGGGTTATTCTGTAGAGTTAGTGATATTTCTGGGTATGTAAGACCATTAATAAATGTGTTCACTGCGATCACAGACATACCATCTCCTTGTAGATCGCCGTAGATAAGTCTAGATAGTTTATCGTTGTTGGTTGCATATTCTTGTAAGGTTTAGTCACACACTCATTTCTGTACCGTTAGTTGGGCTTGAGTTTAGTGGTAATCCCCTAACCTTAATTCCTGGACTTGCACCAAAGTTTCAAAATTTTCCCTGCTATTCTTGGAAGTATTGTACAGGACGTACAGTAAGGTTAATCACTTTAACTGTGTCAATCCAGCCATTTTATTCATAAGCCATTGTGTCTTAAAGAGTGCCCATAAAGATGTTCCATTGAATTTGTGCACCTTTATCCAGCCGGTCATAATAAAGTGGTAAATGATTTCTTTGCAAGCTTTTCGATGTATATTTCTAGGCTCCATACTCTTCCCGGAGGCCTTGTATTTTCTTTTACATCTTTTCATTTACTTTTGAAACTTTCAAGTTCAACTCATTACTTTTATGTTCAATCATACTCACATTTTCTTCTAGTTTGCTTTCTAAACTTCTACAATGTTCATGTTCAACTTTTGTTTCGAATATTCTGGAATTTTCTTGAATAACTCTGATATTTTCCTCTATCATATATTTTAAACTTCTAGAATTTTCTTCACTCTTTTTAGAATTTTTTTTAACTTTCTGTTCTATTCTAAAAAAAATTTGAAACTGTCTAGAACTTTCTAGTTTACTTTCCAAACTTGTCGATTGACCTTGGTACCGAACTGCTCTCTCTTTCATTTTGTTGTTCTTCCTAAACATAAATGGGATGTAAAATCAGTCAATGTGTCTACCCTAGGGTAATTACTTGGTGTACCATATAGAACTGAACGGGGATACGAACGAATTGCTGGGGTTAGTACTTCTGTGACACCTTAATGGATCACCTGTCGAAACACGCTTTGATAAAGTACACGTATTGTATCAAGCGATACTTTTGACTCTTGGAATGTCTTTGACAAACAAGTTAAACAATAAGGGACTTATGACATTCCCTTGCAGTACACCTTCCCATATGAAGCGCTCTCTTTGACCAAACCCCTTGGCTTTACATCGGGGAAACATTCACTGGAAAGTTCGTGACCCCACTGGGTTAGAGGGGAGCGGTCTCGGGCACAGACTAGAATATTCTGGCGTAGTCCTCAGTGACATAGATGTTCTGCAGTAGTTTCTTAACAGTAATTTTCAGGGTTTCAACTTTTATCGTCGCCAATCTGTTGTAATTGAAATGTAGGCAGTAATTATATTTATTCGTTTATAAATTATAGAAAGAAAATCAGAAAAACGGTGAGTTGTTTTTTGTAAGTAAATAAACATATCAAGTAATTCATAACATAATAACACAATCTAGATAGAAATCTTTCAAAATTTATGATAACTATGGAAATACCATAATATAACACGTGAAGTGTTTGCAATCACACTTCCACACGCGAAGAAATTTCGTATGAAACTACGATAAATTATATTCCAATATTAGAAGTAGTGGCTATTATCGCAGCTCATTAAATATTTACGCGCTAAAATGTGAATGGAACACAAAAAAATAAACACGATTTATTGAGGCGGGAAAATATATTTATTGTCTGTAGAAGGTGTGTGCAGTTATCTGAAAAAGAAATTATATCTAGTACTTGTTTATGGCAATAAAACTGACTCAGCAATAAAAGTTAGGGATAAAATAAATAGTTGGTAAATTAAATTCATTAATTATATTTGTTGTGTTTGAGGTTATAAACGCTCCGCCTGAAAAATAGTACCGTTATATATGCTTAAATTGGATAAAATTGAGAAAGAATTTTTGCCTTAAGTAAAATTAATATATTAAAAACTTTTCTATTCTGGTAGCTTATTATCTTAAAAACAACTATTAGCAACGTAATTGTATTGTTTATGTATATATTCATACGCGTATTCCCGCCTTTTGTAGGCGTTGTCTTGTTGGCAAACGTCAACTATCGTAATGTGGGAGAACTGGGTGTGTTTGTAACATCTCAGTTGGAGCAAAGCAACCAAAAGTAATAGTGATTATTGCATTGCAAGACTGAGTTTTAAAATGGTTTTTACGGAGGACGCCGAAGATCACTTATTTAAGAAACATCAAAGCTTGGTAAATAATTTGAAATTGGACGAAGTTACTGCTTCACAAGCATGGGAGAGTTATCAAAGTATACGAACCAATTACACTTTGGAGGTTTGTAGAATTGATTTTATAAATTTATTACGTTGCATATATGTAGGTCTATTAATTTGCCCTGTTTAATTTTAGGGAGAACAACTCCACTGGCTAGGATGTGCAATTTTTGTTGCTTGCCGAAAGCAAACTACGCAGACCTTATCAGGGAATGTCATGGAAGGAAATTGCATTAGCCTTACTAGTCTATTGAGATACTGTAACCTAAGGTATGTGTTTATAATTTATTATAAACAGCAAAAGGTTTTGACGATATGTAGAATTGTTTTGCTCTTGTTTTCAAATAACTATTACTAGAGACGTTATTACTTTGATTGAAATTCATGTTTCATTTAAGAACACTGAAAAAAAATTCTAAAATAATGTAAATTAAGGAAGGTATTTATTTAGCTGTACCACTTATTTATTTAGCTGTACCACTTATTTATGAGGATTAGTGCAATACCAGCTCTGAAAATTAAGTAAGCAGAAGATGGCATAACTGTAAGCAGACAGGTTTCCCTATATCTCGCTGCAGGCTATCATAGCAGGGATTAGAATTTATTTTGGAATGTGGATAATGTTCTTTTATGATAATTTATAACCCATGGGTATTTTGCAAATAATTAAGCATGTAGCATACCTTTATTAGTTCATAAGTCAAAGTAGCACTTGTCTTCCCTGTTACCAACAATTTTACTTGGATCTGGTACCAATAGAATTTTTGTCATTTGAAAACAACATCAGTTAGAATATACTTTTATTTTTATTCCTTCTTCTGGAGATGAGCCTATTGGGAGAACTGGTTAAAGAGTTAAATTATTTTGATATATCTAGTCCTGTTTTCAGTACTATTCAATTTTTCTAAAAACTTCTTTGTGAGTTATTCATGCTCCAAGCCATAGAAAATTGCTATATTTCCTGCAAAACTAGTTTATAATATGGTTTTTACTAGATTTACTGATGCCGATTGCGTTTATTTTTACAAATGATACTAAAATTATAAGCAGTAATGCTTTTTAGTTGCTTGTGATTCCATAACTCGCTATCACTTTACTGAATTGTTTGTTTTATTGTATGGTGTAAAATATATGTTTAGTAATCTATAGTTATTGTCGCCAGAAGAAAAACTTTTTCTCTTAAACTTCACTCTTCTTTTTTTGACATTGTGTTCTTGAGTATTTTTCTAAAGATTTGTATAAATATCTGTATATGTCCTATATACTGAGTAAATATTCGATAATATTCGCCACAAGAATTGAAGGAAGTTATAGTATAGCAAATTTACATAGAATTGTGTTGCACTAGTTCATTGTTAAATATATCATAAAATAAGCTTTTAGAATGATATATAACAGAACGAGGATATCACTAGTACCTTCCTAGATACGTCAGATAGACTAAATATTAGATGAAAATTGAAAATGATATAACTTACAAGATTTTCTATTCTACATAAACTGAATATAGGTATAAACACGATTCAGATTAAAAGTTGATTAGCTTAATTAAATTACAAATTAAACTTCATTTTACCCTAATATCACTTTTGTTATTTGGGTGTTGTGAGGCAAGGAAAACTTAAGATATTAACTAGTATGTCGGATCGATGACAAATATAATTAATGGTCTGTAACCTGAGATTTGACTTGAATGTAGAGTTGATGATTAATATAATTAACAGAGATTTTAACTTATCATATTATGCTGCTCTTCACTGTATTGCGTAGGTCTGTGGTAGTATGAGATTTAGAAATCATTCAGTTTTCATGATTGAACGCCCAATCCCGTATAGCATGAACTCAATTAATTTTTTGTAGGTGTCACTACTATCAATTTTACATATTTGACATTGCATCGTAAACCTTTGTCGAAAGTTTCCATGCTTGTTGAGGTTTTATGAGCCAGATTCGAAAGTTAAAATGCTGTTTAACTTCGCTATTGGAGTATGCAACTTGTGGATGTGGGGCATTAAATTCGAACACCCTATAGTAGGTTTTCTACAACCTCTTTCTTCATGCATCATCAGTTATTACTGTAATTAGTGGTAGACCTTTTTCGTCTATGTGACCAGCCGTTTGTGCTATGCTTCTTCATGACCGTCAGCTCGCATTAATTCATCAGCTGTGGTATTTACATTATTAATCACGTTATCGTAATATATGCAGGTTCTCTGGGAGATAATCATGTGCTGGTTTTTATTTTTGCCGTCGATCCATCCACCATTGCAGAGGACATTATAAAGACATGTAGCCCTCAAAAGGACTTGATATGGACTGACGTGTAGCTTTCAAACGTGCTAAATATAGACTACACCTAGCACTTTTGAGAGCCACATGTCTTGATAATAAAGGAAAGCCAGCACACGGTTATCTCCTGGAAAACCTGAAATCTACTGTGCATCAATTGAGAATACCTTCCATAATAGATATGCTACCAGATTCAATAGCTGAATTAGTATTCCTTGTATCATCGGAATCTTTTAAAGCTGAATTTTTTTGCATAATGTTGCATATTTTGCAACTGAAGCTATTTATTATATATATTATAATTAAATAATTTGGAATAATAGATATAAGATAAAGAGAACGACAAGGATTTGTGATATCTCCGTTGATAATTAATATTTTCATCATTAAATATATCTGACGATTGCATGGAATGGGAGGGAGTAACAGCTGATGGTAGAAAAGTGAATGATTTAATGTAGTGCTGTCCAACTTCAACGTCATTGCGGACTACAAAAAATATAATTATATATATTACTATACATTATAATTCGTTGTAGATACTGTTTGTTGTTACATGTAATTACAGTAGCTTTAAAAATCCGTCTGAGTAACTTTACAACAGTTGGCTTATACATAAACTACAAAATACAGGAGGTCCTTGACTTACAAAGAGGTTACATTTTGCGGCACAAGTCGAATAGGATGTAAGTTGAAAATAATGTATCAGTTACAATAATAATGAAAATAAACTTTTATTCTGCGAATATTTTATTGTTATAACTTATTAAATAGACAGAAACAAACAAGTGGTTCTAGCTATCTACCATGTATGACACAAATGACAATTTAAATGTTAAAAACTTGTGTATTAAATGTAATGGTAAATTTGTGTTCGTATATGTTTGGCGTGCATTTTGATTTTTGTTGTATTTTGATTTTAAGTGTGTCATACCTGACTATTGCCAAACATGGATATTTTTTGGACTCCGAAGTCTGCCTGAAAGTAATTCCATTTGGCATGCAGAGCTTACTGTTTCAACATCAATAGATACTAAATGGATTGTTGATTAGATGTATACTTTGTCATCAAATTCAGAAAATCTTCAATTAAGATTGCTAATTTTGGAACAAATATTTAAAAATTAACAGTATTACATTGCATCATTTCTTCGACGAATGTTTTTCCTACAAATTTAAATTCAACAATTTTATTTTCTTTCTAAATTCAATGACTATAAAGTACACACATTTGGATCTTCATCTTAAATAATCTGTAATGTCGGTTAAGAAAGCAAGGGAACTTAGATCATTTTCTACTATGAGACGAGCCATTAAAACTTCATCACTATTCACTTCTAAACTTTTCGCTCCAAGAGAAATTAATTCACTTCTAAACTTTTCGCTCCAAGAGAAATTAGATGGGCTGACGCGGATATACCCCATAGCTGTATTCCATGGGAGGCCCTACTATGAAAATTAGTATAGTGTAGCGGTTCAGAAAACAAACTTGATTAAATTCGAATATTTTAAAAATTTGACTAGGCAAGTAAGTTCGGTTGCTTATAGTACAGGCCGACCAACAGCGGAACTAACAGGATTTGACGACGGGAAGGAGTACTTTTGGATATTTATATGAATTAATATACATAAAGTAATTTTAAAGTAATATGCTAGTTTCTTTTGAAAAGGTCATACAATTTTTCAGATGCTGTGAGGAATTAAATCTAATATAGATTGATTAAGACAGCTATTTTGTCAACTGCTCCCAATAACTAAAAATATTTTTTGTTTGAGGACTTCATCCTTAATCTGGCGCCCAATAAAGAGCTGCTTAAGGTAGATGTGCTTTTGTGTCTTGGATAATATCTGTGGTAAACTCACGACTTGCCTCCGACATTAGATGAGTTAGTAGTGGAATTAATTCACTAGCAAAAGGGTTTTAGAAGCTAATTCCTTTAGCGTAAGAAATTAGGCTTCAATAGTATGAAGTTCTTGAACATTGTTGGGACTAATTATGTTTAACCATATTTACTTGAATTTTTCTGTGTACTGATCAATTTAATTTTTTATCATTAGTTTGATTTTAATGTGAAAGTCATTGTTTAGGTTTTGGCAACTTTGAAAATAGTTTCAATTTACAGTTCTGCGTCCCTTAGTGCTTGTTCTCTTTTCTGCCCCAGTTCAATTGATGGTTGTTTTCTCATCAAGGACTTCTTTGTTACCAAGGATTTACATAGATTATAAATAGTACGTAGACAAGTTAGAAGAAATAGAAAGGCAAGGTGCATGGAGTTAATAGAGATTCAAAAAGTTTTCTAGGATATGGGGGAATGAGTTATTGCTAGTAGTTCCTACCCCAAAAGGGATTTGCTAGGCCATGTAGTTATAGTTTTAGCACGTAAACATGCAAATTTAATTTGAATAGTAAAAATACAACCATTATATCTTAGAGTATGGTGTGCAGAAAACTATAATAAAAAAAAGATTCACATTGAAAGTTTGTAATGGAGGCCCTATTCTTTGTTTAGGGTTTAAGCTTCTTAAATTGAAAGTTCGTTAATGTTTTGAATCAACTTTGTTTCATCAGAAAATAATAAGTTCAGTATTAATATTATATTTATTATGACTGAAGGACTTCGGTTATTGGCCATTTGAAAACCCATTGAAGATCATTTATTATTATTTGAAGGTAATTAATGTAATAAATTAGTGATTTTATAAATTGTTATTTTAGTCTAAGACATTTTTTCAACAAAATTGAAAAATGGTCAGAAATGGCAAATTTGTCTGAGGTGTTTCGACAAAAAATAGAAGCCTTAGAAGGAAATTTTTCAGTATCCTGCAACATTTTCCGAGAATTTTTTCCCATGTTCTGCAAGATTTTCAAGGAGCCAAGTGAAACGGATGTTGGAAATAAACACAGGAACAGAAAACAAAAGTAAGTATACTTTCTTTTTTGCCAGAACAACCTTTCTTGCAAGCCACCTGTAATTTTATAGGTTTGTCATAAATTATTTACATTGTATGAAATGGTTACACAAACTGCATGTAATTGTTTATGTTATTTTATAATACTTCATATATTATTTATATTACCAGCACTGTTTTCTAAAAAGATAAGAACTTAAATTTAAAATGGTGAGGGATTTCTTTCAAAGATAAAACTACATTTGGGGCTGATATCTAAGACAGGGTTATACAAGGTTTGGACACCGTATAATCAGATCAGTACCTACACGGCTCATTTTGCACATCTAAGACTTTTTTAAAAATCAGTTTTGCTTATTATATGTACAAATAATATTATAACGAGTGCAAAGATTTAAAAAAAAAAACATCAATAAGTTGACAGTTGAAAACCGTGGTTTAGACGTTGTGTGAAACAAAAGTCGTCATATAAACGCAAGCAGAAACTAGGTGACTGAACTTAAACTTCGTTAAAGAAATAAGGACCTAAGAATTTGTTTCTTCCTTGGCCGTACATAAATGTGTAATTTTAATATTTGAAAAATCAAATATCATGACAGAAACACGTGTCCACTGCATTTAGTTTGTTACCATCATTTTGCGGTACGTAGTTCATTTCTGTATTAATATATCGACTTGGCTGGTTTGCTTGATATTTGATTTTTCAAATATTAAAATTACACAAATAAGGACCTATTTTATTACATATTCTTAAAAAATAACATAAAAATATCATAAAATAATTTTAAAAAATTCATTGATAAAAGAGAACAAACTTAGCTTGTTCTCTATCAATATATTCACTATTTTGTCTTGCTACCTTAGCAATATATTCTTACTGAGTCTGCAAAGACATGATTAACTGCTTAAGGTACACGGTTGTATATCTCTGGGCATACCATACGTTGGAAACTGTTCACTCTGTTTGAATCGAATTAGAAAAAGTTTAAAAATATAAGAAATATGTCAGTTATAGACTGAATGTTACATTTAGTTTGACTAGTATTTCACTTTTTAGAGCTACTTGGCAGAGTTCACCCTAGCACTTTTAAGAACTTACATGGCAGTTTACACCTAGCAGTTCTAAGAGCTACATGTCTTGATAATGTCTCCCACAATATTGGCAAAAAGAAAGACAACCCATGGTTATCTTCAGGAAAACCAGAAGATATCTACTGTAACCGTGGAAGTTTATACCCAGATATTATCTGTAATTAATCATTTTCTTACCTATCAACACAAGTTAAGACGGAAAGCAACCACACTAAATTTAAATTTACTACAAAGTAAGAAATTATATTTTCCAGAATACAAATTAAATTGTTAATGTCTAACTTATTGAAATGAAATTACATTGAAAACCTTTAGACGAACATGTAAGCTACAATTACAAGTGCAGGAACGTTTCGGTGAATTCAACACATGCACGTGTACTTGAATATTGCTTTCAAGTTTTAAACAAATAGGTGATCAAGATACACGAAAGCCATTCCACTCTAAAATAATTTAATGAAACTACTGTTAAATAGTTTAACAAAACAACAAAACTCTTGTAGTTGAATAGAAGAATTCGTGTGGATATATCAAAATTACACCATTAAATATTACTCAGGGCTCAAAACTGGCATTGGCATAGCAGAGGCTGGAAAAATTTCGCTGGGATCAGAAAAAAGAAACCCTAGGGTTGAATGGTGGGGCGATGAGTGTAGGGAGGTCATACAAAAGAGAAATTATGCGAGAAGAAATCTGCTACAGAGTCCAACGAGACTGATAATAATAAAAATATAATAACACATGGAGAGAAGCGAAGAGAAAATATAGGAGGAAAACCTCAAAAACCTGAAGGAACAACTGAGGAATATGGAACGAGTAAATCAGTCAAACGAAAGCGAAAGTGTATTCAACATGCTAAGAAATACAAACAATGAGTGCCACCCTCAGACTAGTGTTTTTCAAGCACGAAAAGAAGGTATCTGGTACCCGGCCTGCTGCATATAAAATATTCTCGAATTTTGTTGAAAAACGCATAAACACGTATGTGGATGAAATACTTTGATGAATACCAAGCTGGTTTCAGAAAGGTCCACCCCAATACTCCAAAAACTGACCAAATTAAGAGGACATATACAATTAGAAATATTTATTCCACAATTAGCAAACTGTAGGTATACTTTAATAGTATATTTAAGTATACAAAACAATTTTTTTAAATTCATTTATCATCAAAATGGCGGAGTTGTGGCAGAGTGTTACAGTAAGATTGCGGCGGAAGTTCTGGTGGGAAGTCTAACTAGACATTGATTTGCAACAAAATTCAAAAATTATTTCAGTTAGAACATGTATAGTTTCTATATGCCGGTAATTAAAATGAAGAAAATGCATATTTAGAAAAATGGTACGAAATTAAAGAAGAAAATTGAAATTTACCGCAAAATTTCTGCAAAATTTGTATTAAAAAAAGTTTTTTTTCTAATTTTTAAAAATAATTCCCGGCATATAGAAGGTAATGATATCAGCATTTCTACACTGTTTGAACTCAATCGCTTTAATAGGTTTTGGGTAATCCTTCACGCCAATTGTATTAATGCAAATTTTTTCAAAAAATGTGTGGCAGGGAGATTTTATGTTTCTTATTTCACCGTTCAATTTAGTGGGTATGAATATAACGATACGATATTTTTTCTGTTGATATTAATTCCAAGAGGTATGTTTCCAGGTGGAAACCATGTATAGGTTTTGATAATTGCAAACATTTCATCCACTGTTACAAGGTTCATTTTGAAAGTAAGTGATCTTTCTTGTTTGAACAAGTAAAAGATATTGATGCTACAAGAAAATCAGGCAATTTTTAGTTTCGCAGGCAAGTGGAAAAATGATGAGCAATGAAGCTGGCTACCTGACTTGGACCGGATGTATACATGGAATGTGTGTGCAAAGGGGAGTAACGAACTTAGCCATTGTTAAATTTCTGCCAGATAGATAGATTTATGACATCACGATTAATATAATTTCGGGTATTTGAACATTTCAAAAGCTTCTCTAAATTATTTAGATAATACAATGAGTCACAAGTTAAGATTTTTGTACTTTCGAAATTGATAGTAGTGTACAGCGAGATCAGATTGCATAATGTGCCCTAAAGGAGTACTGCATTTATACTCCACATGTAGTTATAGTACGCTTACATCTCAAATGTAAACTTTACCTTAATTAAGTTAACACCCACAGATCTATTGGTCTGTTTCGATGTTGATCTTTTTACGAGTATAAATGTCGACGATGCTATCTAAGTCATCAAGGACTTAAATCCCAAACTCCAAAATTATGTTTCACGATGGTTCTATTTGTTCCCTTTTTCTTTCTATATATTGAAGGCTCATCCATACCAAAAGACACCTGCATGCATTGTTGCATCACTATTCGACCCAGAAGATATCAGTGATAAATTTATTTTCGCTGAGGGCCTTTAATGTGTGAACAACATCTAGTTTTTCAGGAGTTGTGGATTGTCATGAACATACTCTTGGCAAATGAGTACTGGTCAGATATTCACAAAACAACCCATTATCTCCTCTAGTTACTTTGTTACGCAGACTATGAAAGGCTTTCTTACTATATGTCTATAATTCCATAGATGAAACCCCTTATATCCTCAAAAAATTTAAAGTAAGAACAGTGTTCTTCACCATTTAGAAGATGTCGCAAATACTTGCTTCTACTGAAAAATATCATCCCCTTCAGAGCATAGGTTTATACCAAATTCCTTGTTCATGGGGTTTATTAATATCAGACAGAGCAAGCGGCAAGTTACCCAATACTTAAAAAAAAGTTTTTTCATTGTATTTGTCCAAGAAATTTAAGGGAAGCTATTGAAAGTCTGCCCTCTTTTAATTATAAACAATCTAGAAAGATCGTTCTCTAAACGTATGCATTTATTTGCACCTCTACACAGTTTCCACACGGAAACATATCTCTTTAACTTAAAAATGCCAGAACTGAATTGTTTACATACAAGCAGCATCTACAAATAGATTGTGGCGAATGGTGATCTGGTACGTATGTAGTAGTAAAAAATTAAATTATAACTCTAAGACTGCGAATAAACACATTTAGTACAAGTCTTAAGCCAAATCTGTTCTGCAGTGTCATTTTATAAAGCTATATGTGTGGTGATATAAATCAAGAACAAATTTAAAAAGTAACGTCTAGTATTGGTTTGTTTTTCAGATCCCCACCTTGCACACCAACACAATTGTTTGAATTCTGCTGGTTGTTGTTCATTACCGTTAAAGGAGAAGATCCATCGTGCAGTATTGATCTTGTTGTTTCATATCATCTTTTGATAGCTTGCTGTGATTTAGCCTTCAAAAACGCTTTCTTAGATGATAGGAAAGATCTATTAAATCCTCATTTTGAAGGTAATAAATCAGCAATCGTATATTTTGTATGCGTGATGTATTTGATTTTTTATAGGGTTGCCTGAAGATTGGAATAGTCCTGAATACAAAGTGCCCAGTAGAGCACCTTGCATAATCGATAAACTGTGTGCTGCACATAGTCATATGATAACTGAAGCAAAATATGTAAAACAGTACAGTTGGAAGAATTTAATCAAAGGTCTGTTCAACAAATTGATTCTTTATGGAGACCAAGAATCTTTTACTGGTATTATAAATACCACAAATTTTGAAATTAACTTCAAAAATATTAGTAAAGCTTATGAATCCCATTTATTACATAAAGGAGACTTTGATGAACGGATATTTTTAGGTAAGTAGTTTACTATAATTTCAAGAAGAATTTATTTGTTTTTCGAAACTATTGTAACATATTTGGTGCAGTTTTAGACATTGTTCAAAATACTTTTAAGTTTTGAAATAAGAATGTTTCTTAGGAACTTATGCGGAAAAAATCAGTTAGCAAAGTTTAAAATCGCCTAGACTTTATCTATACAAATAAAGCTCATAAAACCATTGATTTTGTTGAACTTTATTTACCTGTAAGGAACATACAGTTATCATAGTTTGTCATATGTTTATATTATATTTAAATAGACTATCCATAAATGATTCTAAATAATTCCCATTCTTATTCCATTCTGAAGTTGCTAGTTTCTCGTAGACATGTCCTCAATCAGCAATTAAAATGTTTATTTTGTAATTCCATGCAACTCTCTAACTTCAATTATTATGATGTTTATTATCGTTGTTTGGATTTTACTACCACACAGTATTCTGATAGCACACAATTTAATTCTTGATATTCATTTACATTATGTGTTGTAGACAATATATTTTTCATACTGTCTATGACTAATCGTCGAAGTTTCCATTCGATTTGTGTGTATCACAGAATTTGTATTTAGACGCCTTGCTATCTTTATGAGAAAATATGTTTTAGTTTTATAATATGATTATTAAACAACGATATACTATTAACAGTCCCTAAGCATAGTTTTTAAACATTTAAAAAATCACTTTTCTACAGCAGTATGTCATTAGCTATTAGATTGAAACCTGTGTTTGCATTTAAGAACATTACAACCGAGAGGTTATGTTTGCTACTTGAACTTTTTTGCTGGCAACTAAATATATTTTTTTTCAATTTCAACAGATTTTTCACTTGCTTTTCAATATTGTTGAATTCGATTTATTTTTTCCCAAACCTTCTACTGACAGTTCTTGTGTTTTTTTTCCAATTTTTCATGTGGGTATGTATATATTTTTCCTGTTAGCTAGTAGCAATGGCAGAAACCTTGTCAAAGGGTGAGGGAAGAACAGATACATCATTTTGGTTATCTGAACGATGCTTTATTGTATTTTTGTATAGAAATGTATTGGTGGAGTCAATAAATAATTATTTATTTACTTATTTTTACAACTACATTTGAATTAGGTATGATATAAATTCAATTCCATTATTTTCATCATCTCCAGGCCTATTTCATCGTGTCCAATCTGGCTTTTATCATCTCCTTCTTCCAGGGCACCGGTATGTCTCATCCATTACAGTTCTGTTCCCTCCATTATTGGTGTGTTTTCAGTCGGCACATTCTTATTCCAGATATGCTTGAAAGGGCACTGCTTTACTTCCCCTACATTCTTCAGCATTCGGAAAAACAACTTCTGGATATATCATTTTATCATTCTTCGGCCATATTCGTTCCATTCTTTATATTTTGTCTGTATTACCAACCTTTCCACTTCGGTCCTTTGCGTTTTATATTCCCCGTATTTGTCTTCATTCCTTTCTCCCAAGTAATCTTTCCGGGCTATTTTTTTTTTCTTAATTTCCACCTCAATTTCTACATTTCAATATGAAGTAAGCCGCTCCACTTCTCTCGCCTTCCTCAATAGAATAGTCTTAAAGTTGCTACAAGCCTCTTAAAATTCTTGTGGGTATATTCTTTCCCCATATGCTTCTGTGTAATGTGCAATCAGTTGTTGAAATCTTGACCACACATTTAACTCATTTAGTCTATTTTCGTTTTCATTTCCTCCACTGTATGTACAAATTAACAGTATGTTTATTCCCATACTTGCTTTTCATACTCATTACAAGAAGGTAATGGTCACTACAAATCTCAGTCCTTATTTTTACTCTTACAAGCATTATCCTCTTCTTTTTTATACCTTCAGCCAGCATGTAATCTATAACCAATACTTCCTGTCTTTCTGGTGTTTCACTGGTACACATGTGTATGTCTCTATGTTTGTAAAACATGTTAGCATTGTAATTTCTTGTTCTCTCACCATATCGACCTAATACAATTTCATTATTCTTGTTGCCCACTCTTACATTAAAATCTCCCACCCTAACACTTCATCTATATTGGCCTAAAATTGATCGTTTTCCTCTTCAACTTTGTTCATATTGAAACTGTATATCACTCCAATAGTCAGAAGGTCATCACCCTTCATTTACGTCTTGTGAAATATTTTTTTCTGAAACCAGTTGGAATCCTACACACACCCTTGACTCTTTTTCTGTGTCCTTGTCAATGCCAGGCACATTAATTTATACCTGTTTTATTCCATTATCAGTTCTTCCTTTCCATTTAGTTCTCTCACATTTTATGTATCAGTCATAAATGTATAGTTATTTTTGTGTCTCTCATTCTTATACTCTGCATTTGTCTCCATGTCGTTGATCATATTTACAATCCCATTAACCTTGTTCGTCATCACATTAGTCTCATTGTCTCCATGTTTCAATTTTCTGCAGCAGATACATTACTGTTCTCTGCCACCTCTCCACTATCCTCGTTGCTTCAGTTGAAAATTTCACCATCCATTATCATCTTTCTAAATCCCACTCTTACATTTTTGCCTTCTATTTTTTTGTTCTCCATTTTTCCTCCTCTACTCATCTCTTTCCAAGTATGTCTTATGGCTTAATGAATACTTTCTTCCCACTTACTCTACTTTAATTTCTCATTACTTGCTGCTTCCTTTCCAAGTCTCCAATTTTACTATTGCAATCCTCTTTTCAATGTTTTTGTTGTATATTCAGAGAGTGTAGGTGCTCTTAACACTTAGATCAACACTCAATGAACCTTTAGAAACCACTTCACTTGCTTCCGTTCGTCTTCTTTGGTTATTTCTATTCTCCTTAAAACTTCGTTTTTCTCTTTTACTTTACAAGCTATTCTGTCCTTTCTAATTTTTGTATTATCTACACCATTTGTTCGCTTGCTCCATTCTATTCCTCTTGTCTTGTTGTCATTTTATATCTCTGCATTCTCATTTGAAAGTTTATTAATAGATACCATCATCATTCTTAACTCCTTGATATCGCCTTCTTTCTGATCCTTATCCTGGAAGAATTTCTGTCCACCGCTAGATGTTGCACACGGTATGGGTCTAAGTTTAGGTGATCTAATTACCCTCCAACTTTTTTTTTTAAATTTCAACCTATTACATCTTGGCATCTCTCAAGCTCGTCTCTTTTTCTTTTCTTTGGATTTATCATCCTTAAATATGAATGGAGACTCATTCCGAATTATAAATTCCTGTTAGATCGATCTTTGGTACTTATTTACAACTGACAATATTTGAGACCCTCCGCCCTACACCACTTGTTTGCACCATAATTTTTATGGTAGTGCACTTCCATTTACACTTTCACATTCACAATTTATACTGTCAAATTGAACTTCGTTCTTGAATTAAAATTCTGGACAAGCCCGGATTTAGAATTTTTGTCTGAGCAGCTTAAATTCACAAAAACATAAATTATTTTTTTATTGTAGGTAATTTGTCTTTTATTGTCATCTACAGTTGTTTTATTCAAAACATCTGTTCTTAATGTATGATGTACCTGTCATTTTGTCTGTTGTATGATCATCTAGTTTTATAAATAAGAAGGCAAATATTTCCATAGAATATTATAATCTGTATTAATAAATAAAATTCAAACCTTTGGTCTATTGTTAAAATTACAAATAATTTCTTCATGCAAATGGGCTCTAATACACTACATTATGTAGAACACTTTTAACATAAAACCTGTTCTAACAATACTGTAATTGTTTTCAATTATATGTTTAATGAATATTAATTTCCAAATGTAGATGGAATTAGTCAGTCAATTACAATTATATTATATTATGTTTATGTGCCACAGGCCTTGAAACTTTGACAAAATATAGCTAATGTCCACCAATGTAAGGCTTCATGTTAAAGAATACATACTGTGACAACCTGAAGGGGTTATACGAAGGAACACTTGCCTTGGGCAACAAGCAAAAATGGTGTAATTGTCTACTGAGAAACACAGAAGTAGGACCTATCCAGAAATGTTGTTCATGCTGTAGTTCTCAAATATGTAAAAAAAGACAAGATGAAGCTTAAGATGTCCATTGAATTTGACACAAAAAATAACATTTTCATTAAAATAGAACAGAATAAATTTGCATCTAATATAGTGATTACATATACACGACAATTGAGGCTCTATTCCAATAGCTGATTCAGTTCTAAGAGCCATCGTCCAAAATCAGCTTTAGATTAAAACAGGGAATAATATTGAATTTCCAATTCTCAGCATGGAAAACAATCTTGATGGTAAAGGCATTAAGTATGCATAAAAACACAGAAATATATGATAAAGGTAATAATGGTATAATAATATGAAAAGTTGAACTATGTTGTAAATTATTTAGGAAATATTAAAAAACGGCATGTAAAATTTTTGAAATTAAAATCATGAATAGTTTATGAAAGTGTTTAAGATTGTGGTTTAGAATCTCGAAGACATGAATATATCACATATTTACCAGGGTACAATGTGTTCTCAGACAAAAAAGGAATTTTAGTAATATCATATACAGTGAACTCTAGATTTTCCGAACTTCGATTTGAAAGACAAAATTTCCAGTCCTTTGCCATATTTGAAATTAACACCCCCTTACTTTCAAAATGATTTTAACCAAGATTTGCTTATAATTAAATTAACAGGTTATTCTTTTTATAAATTCACTGTTAATTTTAACGAATAGGCCATATGTTAGGAAAAATACAAATCATGAACAAAAGGGCATCCTTTTCAGAGCACCGACGGAACAATATTATTTCATATTTTTCTAATCCATTGTATAGAACGCCTGGTACTATTGAGGAAAATATTTTTACCTATGTTAAGGATATCCTGAATATTCATGATTTGAGATGTCATCTATTGGTTTAAAATGAGGATGTTAAAGAATCCTTAATTAAGGATTTGCTAAATTTTAAGTAGTGGTCCCAGGGAGTGGCAGTGAAGGAATTTTTCCCACGTAAGCGCTCACCTAAAATGGAAACGCGAAATTTTCATTCGTACAGGACCAAAATTTACAAATGTAAAGGATGTTGATAAGCTTAAAATTTACTATCAGAATATTAGGGGGCTTTGAACAAAGTTACAAGAATTATATTTTGAATGCTTAAGAATTACAGCATAATCATACTGACTGAAACTGGTCTGGTGCGGATCAGCGATATATTGTTTATAGACTTGATCGGTCGCCGTGAAGAGAGCACTTGTTTCAGCATTGCTTCCTGCTCAGGACATTACTGTGGAAAAACTATCGTTGGAGTTGGATAAAGTGAAATTTGTGACCGCTGCTGTCTATTTTCCACCAAGATCGGATTTGACACTGTATGAGCATCATATATCAACTTTTGAGTTTTGGCTTAATAAATATTCATACTGTGTGTTTGTGACAATTTGTGATTATAATCTACCCGAGGTGATTTGGACTAAATCGGAACATACTATTGGTTATTGTATGGCCGATACTGCGGGTGCTGGCGATGAATTTTTGTGCGACTCGTTATGTTTTCTTGATTTATACCAAGTGAATGGACTTGTGAATGCTTATGGAAAAATTTTGGATTTATGTGTGACAAATAGTGTTCATGTGCTCATTGATAAGTGTACACCACTTTTAAGACAGGATTTGTATCACCCTCCTCTTGAAGTGATACTGGTGGTGGATTTTAGTGCTTTTTTTAATAACAATTCAAGAGTGTTTTTTTGACTTTAAGAATACACCATACATCATATTAACACTTATTTATGTGATTTTAACCAGCATTCCTTCTATGATATTGAAGATCTTGGTTAGAGCCTCTACATGGTTTCCACCTGGAAACAATATTCATACTTGGTTATGCATCTTTCTCAGCATTGCATACACAGTGTAAATACTTAATCAATGATAGTTACAAGAATTATCTTCATAGATCAAAGCGTGCAATTCCATCTGACATGGGTGCTTTTTAGAGATTTGTAAAATCTAAATATAATTGCAATAGGATGCCATCCTCTTTGTTTCTGAAAGATAATCACGTGACTGGTGGTCTGTTTTCGGATTACTTCTCTTCTGTAAAGTTGTAGGCAGTGCTTTTTGAAAGATGGGTTTCTTGAAAAGAATGGCGGCTGGCTTAACTGATGTTAGGGCTCTCATCTTTCCTTAGTTAGATCAGTTCTTCAATACTGCTCTGTTGTCTAGTCACCTGGGTTATCAGACACATATTTTACGTTTGGAGGAAGTTTTTTAGACTGATTGCTTATAAACTGGGATTGGATTCGTTGGGGACTCGAAGGCATTATTCTGATGTAAGCTTTTGTTTTAAGGTTCTGAATAGTTTGATTGATTCGCCTTCCTTGATTCCTTGTTGGCTGAATTTGGTATCCACGTACCTAGACTTTTGACTCATGATCCACAATTTTTTAGTGTGACATGCCATAGAAAATCTTATGCCAGTCATTATCCTGTTGTTAGAGTTGCTCTCTCTGTAAATAATTTTGCTGCATCTTTGCAAATGACAGGAATGTCCTTCCTACAATTCAGGAGCAGTTTGCATCGGACAATGCTGAGTTAATTATTGTTCTTGGTGATATTTACTTATTACATATTATTGTTAAGTTTTGTTTTTTTTTCTTTTGTTAAATTTTGTAAAAAGAGAGATAGGATTTATTTTCTAAACTTGTAAATGCCGAGTGCGTAAATAAAGTTATTATATATATTTAAAAATCCCCACAAAAATGCATCCAAAGGTGTTATATTGGGACTGTTTGGTGGCCATGGAATGGGTCCGTCATTACCAATTCAAAAGTCATATTGACCATTTAAATGCTCCCGAACTTCCAAAACATGTCCTGTTGCCAAATTATGTGATGAAGCTCCTCAGCAGAAAATTGTTGATCCAAAAGCTGTCCTACTTCTGGAAGAATCATTTATAGATATTTTTCACGTGTTAAGTTATAATAAAAAAATATAGGCCCTATAATTTTATTTAGGAAAATACCACACCAAACTTTAATATATTTTATACCGGACTTTTTAATTGGAAAAACTGTTGAATTTTGTTGTCACACGAATGTCTATATTTTTTCTGTTAAATCTCCCTATTGTGGAAAACGACGATTCATCTGTCCATAGAATGTGTTTGAGCAAGTTAGTTTTCGTCCAGTCTTTGGAACATTTGCTGGCAAATATCCAATCTTTTCCGCTTTTGACCTTTTGTAAGCTCCTGAACTGATAATTTGTAAGGCCTATATTCATGCTTTTTTAACGTTCTTTGAATTTTTGAATAACTTTTTTGCGTTTCACGTGATAAAGCACGTAAACTAGTTTCAGTATGTGTCAAATATCTCAAAACGGGTATCCACATACGACTCAGAATAAAGATTTTATTCAGAGAGTAGTTACCTTTAAAACCTTAGAATCAAAATATCAAGATCTTCATTCTCGTTTGCTCTAGTGCTACGTCTTTTTCTTTGAAGACTATTCGTATCTCTCAAATTTCTATAAGTATTCAAAAATGTGTTTTCACTGGGACCTGGGCGATTTGAGTATAATGTTATATACTCTCTTCTTGCAGCTTTTATATTTTTATCGTTTTTTAAATAAAGGGAAAATATTTCAAACTTTTCGGCTTCTAAACCGTAAACCATTTTGATGAAATTATACTAACAAATGTCAAATAACAACAATTGAAATAAAGAAACAATGTTGTCATAGATCATCAGCCAAAGCCTACTGCACTTCTGTCAACAAGCTATAAAATAATGCATATTTAGATCATGAAAAATATACAGGTGTTCTCTTTAAAAAAATCACCTGACATATGCATCAATGATTTTTTTACTATTTAAAAAAAAAATAGATTAAACCCTACAACTTTTGTATTTAACTTTCTTTATAGCTCTTCTATAAAAAGAGTAATTTTAATTTCATACAGATACCATTTTTTGACATTCGGATTTTACGGACAATCGCATTTAATGGACACCCCTTCCCCCGATACTTCTGAAAAATTGAGGGTTCACTGTATGGATAACCAGAAGCAAAAGAACATATTGTAAAAGTTTCCACCTGGAGGAAGCGTTAACTACTTAACTGGGCAATGAACAATTACTCGTGAAGAGAGTTATTTAGTGTGACGAAATATTATTAAAAGTACCACTGCACAGTTTTGAGGGTATGACGTACGTTTACAGCCGTGTACCTTGAGCAGTTGCTTGTTAGGCTATGTTAATTGATTGTAAAAATCCAAAAATCAATAGATATTATCGTAGTAGTACCGCGTGTTTGTATATGTATTATTTTATTTTCCAAGCACTTCTGGCACAAAAATTTTAATTGCTCAAAATGAAAATTGGGTTGGTCTAAAAATAATTGCATTTTTTTTTGTAAATGTAAGTGAAAGGCGAATTTGCATGGGAAACAAAAACTTTATTTTAAAATATATTGTCCCATTTTGTTCATTACCTTTTGCAAGCAATATTAATGGGAGATAAAGATCCGAAAATAAATAGATATTATCGTAGTAGTACAGTGTGTTTGTATATGTATTATTTTATTTGCCAAGCACTTCTGGCACAAAAATTTTAATTGCTTAAAATTTCGCGAAAAGTATGTATGGATCAATCGACCGCGGTTTGAAATGATTTTTGCAGTGCATTCTGCTATTAATATAATGACTGATGCAACTCTATTATTTACGAAGTCCGCAATATATGTGCCAGGGAGATAAAATATTTTTAACATTTAATTTAGCGGTTCAGGAAGAATTTACATTTACAAATACACGAACGGCACTTGGTGAAAATAATAACTTTGTACTAACTTGTCGATTGCAACTTTGGTATTAGTGTACAAATATTTAATAACTCTCGCTAACTGCCTACTGCAGAATCTAAGATCTAAAGAGCTAGGAGTAGAATGCACGGTACACTGTTTCAAAGAATGAGGGTTACAGATTAACTGATGAAGAGGTGGTATTCCGCGAAACGAACGTATGGATCAATCGACCACGGTTTGAAATGACTTGCAGTGCATTCTGCTATTAATATAATGACAGATGCAACTCTGCTAATTACGTAATCCGCAATATATGTGCCAGGGAGATAAAATATTTCCAATTTTCAACATTTAATTTAGCAGCTACGGAAGAATTTACATTTATTATGAAAATAATTGAACCAAAAGTTTTGATTAAAAACGTGCAAATATTCATTGTGGTACAAGTTTTTGTAAATATTTTGTAGGCAGTAAGGGAGCCTAAACTGCAGTGTAGTATTCTTAACTGTAGATATCAATAGATTTCATTATGATAAGATCTTCTAATGCAGTTTAGGTATGAAGCAAAATGTAGGTAAAAATCATAATGTTATTTATTTGTGCTACATAAATGGTTATGGGTTGAAATAAAATCCTGTTATTAATGGCATCATGTAAGACACGTTTGGACGACACCATTTATCACGAATTACAATAACGATATTTTGAATAAAAGGATTAATTGCACTTAGTTCCAAAAAGGTGTGAATTTTATGCTCATCTGCATTGCCAAAATTGATTTCAAATTTCCAAAAGTTAAATTTTACTATTGCAATGTTTTTATTGGGTTTAACTTAATTAACTTCGACAAATTTAAAGTGTATTTATTTTAAAGTACGTAGTGTACAATAATTATATATAGTAATTATAGAGTATTATATAGACTAAAATAATTCATCCGAATACTTCGTGCTATCTCTATAACTTTATCCCGAACTTCAGGTAGCAATCGTTGAACGTGATAGTCTAACTGCCTTTGCTGACGAGGCCCTCACCTTTTATATGTCTGCGAAATTCTCACTGGAATGTTCGAGACTTTGCTGGGTTAGACTGAAGCGGAATAGAATAATCTGGCGTGATGCTCAGTTGCGTAGAAGCTTTGGAGTCATGTTGTAACACTATTTAACTCTTCCTAAATTGAGATTCCGGTATTATAATACCATCCCATTAGAAAATGTTGCTATTTATTTCTATAATGATACAAATTATTTGCAGTAAATTGTATATCTAAAATGTAAATATCTTGACACATTGATAGTTTGTTCCTGAAAATATCGAAGACTTGTGTGTTAGAATTACAAGGATTCAAGAAGAATTTGTTTACTATTAAGAAGTTCTACCCAATTTGCATTTGTATTGATTTATTTTTGAATAATGATCATATCTTTCCATCTAAGATTGCAAATTTACTCCTTCTTTCGAATACTCATGTGCCAATGCTTTGAATTTTTTAATTCGAAATAAGTGCCAAAATTATTATAGAAGATATGTTAAATTTTTAACGAAAACTATAGTGCGGGTTTAGTTACAATATAAAATTAGATTATGTTTAAACCTTTCAGTTAGTTGAATTGTTAATCCAGAAATGAGTGACCTTATTTTATGTATTGTTATTTTTTTGCTTCCTAAGCTTTTTAGTTGCATCACTTTTATTTTGTTTTTTTATTTTTAGCTGAGCACCGCAGACGTTTAATTTTAAGAGACCACGCTTTTAACAATGCAAATGGCACTGTCCAAATTCCATCAATAAATGAATCAGGTAGTTTTTTAAGTTTAGTTTGAGTATTCCAAACCACCTTTGTGATATTAGATTTTTTAATACCTTAAACTAAATATAGAAACAATACCGTTAATTTCATTTAAGTAAAAATTAATTTGGAACTTTTCAAAAAGGGCTCAGTATACCACACAACTTACTTCGAATTAAATCCTAAACACATCTCTTTGTATTTTCTAGGCTTACTAAGAAGTTTGTGTTGCTCAACTATTTACTGACCTTTGTACTTTTTGTAGATTTACTAATGAACACTGTATTTTTAATTTTAGCAGGAGAAGTTGATGCTGCTCGCTCTTTGGGAGAGGTAAGAATACCAACTACTCAGATATACAAGGTTTTACAATAAAGATGATAGCATTAGTGATATACTAGCCTGTAATAAGTTGCTTAGTTATTTATTGATTTTATAGCTTCTAAATTATTATATAAAAGATCATTTTGTAGAATTGAGCATACATATTTAAGAAAGTGAGTCAAATGATTAAAGTAAACTTCATATGTAGACAATATAGTATCAGTGAAGTCTAAAGAGAGAGTATTGCTACCACCACAATTGTATGTAGTACAAGATATTATCAGGGATGAGATGAGTGACAAGATATAAGTGCTATATGCGATCGTACTTGTCACCTACATCTATCTACAAAATTTCCTTCAGTAAATTTATTTCTACTTACAGGCTATAAAATTGATTATTTTAGAGAAGAACTTTAAATAGATAATTTGTTGAAAATCAAAAACTATTCAGTATCGACAAAAATCTGAAAAACTATCGTGGAAATCATCAATGTTTTTCAAGTTACCTTGAATTTGGCAAGTAAAAGCAATAGTTGTTAGCTCTGTTAAATTCAAGGCATTTTTCATTCGCAAGTTACATATTAAGGGCAAGGAATCCACATATTCTCTCAGTTATTTTTACTTAGTTTGAAAATGAACATATTTACAAAACAATTAATATATGTATTATATCCAAAACTAAATTATTAGTTTCAATGTTTTTAAGAAGTGATCAGAATTTTTGAATGGTTTTTCTGCTTTGAAATCCTAAACAAAAACAAAAATTTCAAAATAAATTATGTCCAGACCTGGACATCCATCCACTTCTTCGATTTCTGAAGTATGGAATAAAAATATCTTGTTTTGTGTACGCTGACTAAAGATACTATTTATATGTCCTTTAGAATGTTCTGCGTGCCAAATAGTAGAATAATTTCAAATATTATTCCCGCATTTAACACACTTGATAAGCGTTAACGGAACCACTCCAAACCTCGTAACGAAGTTAAATGTTCTTAGTATTGCATATTGTCGTTGAGCAGTTTTGGACATTTAGCACTTACAACTATCAAAGATGTTTCATTCAAATGTGGTATCATGTTTAATTAGGTAGTTTTGTTTTATAATGAACGCTAAAAATGATTTATTACTCCAGACAGTTACAAATAGCTCTATTTGTTGGTAGATAAGAAAAACAACAAAAACATAATAAATACTAATTCATAATATTTAATTTTGTGCCTTGAAGTAATTCTGGTTTTTTACTGAATAAAAGTTTCATAAATGCCTTCGCAAATGCCTTTCGGGTGTGCATTTTTAGCAATAAGCCTACTTCATTCCTAATGCCAGCCTCTGTAGATCTACTAACTCCAAACACTTTCTCATACATACCATTCTATTACCTGTACTTCTTCTCACAAAAACTATGTAAGCATTTGTTCCTAGGCCTACATACACCTCTACCACCCTACTCGGCAACTACAATATATCTGTTTTTTATTTTTCCACCCATTTTTTCTAAATGCACAAACTCTAGTCCAGTCCTCCCATTTTCATACGATCCATAAAAATATCCCTTGCAACACATTCTTTCAAGATCCGTGAATTTTCAACCTACTACATACACACTAATATAGTCCATATCCACTACATTTATCCTTCTGTTTTATGGTTCCTGTTATACCCAAGTCTCACTACCATACTTAAGTGTAGGAATCAAAATGCAGCACATCTCGTGGAAACTAGTTCCTCAGGTTTAAAAATTGGTCACTTTCAACACATTACCTTTTCATTTAATTGCGCAATTATTATCTCTTTCCGCTTCTTAAATGCTATGACTTGTTGTAGCTGCATATACTTTAGTATCCATTAGTTATGTTAGTTGTGACATCAGTCACACACATTATCACTGCATCATAAGTATAATATTTTTCTCCCAACCTTTTCATACAAAGCTCATGAAGTTTTAAATATTTAATAGCTATGGTGTCATTCTGTTCTATTTGCAAGTATTTGCCCATACTTCTGTTTATCCTAATATGTGCATTAGTTCTTAAGTAAACAGCTTGAATTATTTTAAGTAACCTGTCATAAACTCCATACTCACTAAGAAAACAAGACTTGTGTTAAGCTTTATAACTTTTAAGAAATCTAACCTAACAAGTCCTGAAAAATAGAGAAAACTCATTTCTAATATAAGCGTGTTTTAAGATAAAAAAAAAATTGAAAGCACAGGTCTATATCAGAGTTAATATAACAGCTGTAACACAGCTTGTATACTATTTATAATTACTATATATACGAGAGAAAACTCAATATTGTGAATTTGCTTGCAACTTTTTGAAAGTTTTCTTATAGGTACGTACACTGTTTTGATGTGAAATTTTAATGGTTCTAATAGTAAATATGAAACTATTTTATCTGTATTTTATACATTCATCTGGATTATTGAGGCCTTATTCCTAAAGCTTTGTTAAAACAATCCTTTGATAATATTATATTTTATTAAAATTTTGATATATTCTTTCAGTTACATTATTTAGTAACTTTATTCAATTCATAAGAACTCGATCTAAAACTCAACCTTTTGCCCGGCTCTGAAAGCTATAAAATATTCTGTAAAGTAGTATATGCCATAATAGGAAGTAAGGAAATTTCAAATAATCGCATTTTCTTTGAAAACAGAAAAGAGCAGCTAAGTTTTGCCCACCAATAAATTTGTCTTTAAAAATAATCTCGAGAATGTGCTACCAGTTCTCTTCTTACTACTAGTATAATTACTGAGATACCCTGTACAAACATCGAATTTGGGCCACTGTCGCTCTTTTGTACTGTTCCTGCAATTTTGGACGTAATACATATTTTATTTTGTATTTACAATTTTTTAATTTCATTAATGCTATTTAGCATTAACTATCAAATAAAACTATTGAAAAAACACAGTAAATATAAGTTTAGTACTTCAAAGTTATTAGTTAAAATTAAATAATTCAGATAGAATACAAATAAACTGTAAACGCAGAATATGTGTACTGTAATCACCTGTTTCTTCCTTTATGCTTCATTTAATTAATGTTTATGCAGTTAAACTTTTACACAGAGCGGTGGTTCTAGCACTTCCTTTACTACGAATCTTGTATACTTCTATTGTAAGCTCTTCTTATTAATGGAAAATGTACCAACTGGGAGTTCTTCTCTTTCTTCAGCTTCTAAGTTAGAAGTGTAAAAAAGTCAGTTACGTCTATTTACACCATAATATTCATAGATTTTCGGGTAGCACATAATGTTTTATATAAAAACAATAAGTGTAGTACATGTTTGGTTGATATTGCGCACACCATTATTTTAGATATTATCATTGAAATTTTCTTGATTACAATTTCTTAGTATTTAATTATCTAACAGTAATCTTAACGAATTGCCCAAATCCATCATGGAAAACCTTTAGTAAAATGATCAAATTCTTTGATGATACAGCAATAAAAGTTCTTTCTACATCTAAGGTTTTTCTAGTTTGCCTTTGTACGTCCAACCATTGATTTTCAAAAAGATGTATATTTCTCCAGTCTTTTTAATCACAGCTGTCATGGACTTTGATTTATCTTTTATCACAAAGTCTGGAGAACACAAACATTACTTAAACAATAATTTTGTATAATGTATTTTGATAAAAAACAGTTCTACTCGTTTCAAGAATTAAAGGAATTTAAAGAAGCTGGATAATTAAGGTTCTCTCAGGAACTATTAAATAAAAGAAACTTATTGGATGGATTAGATGAAAATGAATGTTATTGGAAGAAAAGTACATAATATAATCTTTAAAAAAAAATTCGTACATAAAGTAATTTTGTGTATGTAGATAAATGAAGTTGAGCTATCATCAACAATTTCCATGAAAAATTAAGTTGTATGTTTCATGAAATAATAGTTCTTATTGTTTGTTTGTTGGTACATTTATCGTCGTTTTTTTCTTGCATCAAATGCTGAATATCAACACCAGGATTGAAGCTACCACCCTTGGTAATTTTATCACAAACAGTGGTTAATTTTGAACAGGTCTTTAAACACATGAACCACTGTTTTACATCTTTCCCAGAAGACTAGTGCTTATGTTTTCCCTAACTGCAAAAAAATTGGACCACCTCAGCTGGGTACGATTCAGCTACTGTGCGGTTCTACACTCCATAAACTAGCTACTGAAACAGCAAATAAAAATAGTTGCAACCTTTTATTTTTGAATCATTTAATTTTTTCTAATAAGAAAAATTAAATACCACATTCATTATAAGTTTCATTTCTTAAAAATAATGGTGGGCTAATATTAGTTTTTGATAGTATCATTATTGCACTAATAGTACATTAATTTATTATAAAATAGCTTTTTACCAAATAGAGAAGGTACAGTTTATAGTTAAATAATGTACATAAATACATTTCCTTAAATCCTCTACTAAATTTTCATAATTTTAAATAATTCGTTAATGTAAATCTCACCTTTAAAAAATTACTATTATATTTGTATATTACACATACTTACAAATTACGAAAGATGTTAAGATGGTATCGTGTATTCTCATTTTTTCAATTAGCAGAATTTCACTTCAACAAATGATGATCCTAATAAACCTAAAACTTTGCAATATATGTCCTACTAAATACTTACTTACATGTCAAAGTCAAGGTATACGAGAAAAGATTTACATATTCCATAACAGATTTTCTCATTTTTGTAGAAGTTTAATTTTACTTGGAAATTTTTTATGTCTCAAATTTTTTCACAGCTATATATAAGTGTGCAATAGAAATAAAATGTTGGAAAAGAGACTGTTCACAACTAGTACTTTAACAACGCATTACAAGTTTGACACTATTCATACATTTTTTTGTTCATACTACACATTGTATATAACAGTTTTTAGAATTTGTACATAATATCTTTTAATGACTTGAAGTTTGCTGATTAAAAGTTTCATATTCTGATAGTAGTCTTGATGAAGAAGTTAATGAGTATATTTGAATACTATTGTTTTTTGGACCAAATATATATTGTACTATAATTTTTAAATTCTACATTAGCTCAGCCACAAAACAGAAAAATGTTCCAAGTATTCACTCTGCTATAAGTCATTAAGAATCGCTCAATAACCTTTGTGTGAGACTTTAATAATACTGATATTTCTGTAGCTATCAACTCTACCACGTTTGCCTAATACACCTCTTACCAATCGAAAGTACCTAGGCCCAAAAGAGCAAAATGAAGGTACACCAGTATCAGACAACCAGAGTGTTGCAAGATTGCAAGCGTTACTCAATGGGAGAGTTACAGGACCCAGTGAATTACTCCAAGAAATATTTAGGTACGTTTTATGTATTTTTTTTTAATATTTTATATTTGTGGATATGTGATAAGTGAAATTTTTGATTCATATTGGGGTGTAGTAATATTCCATAGTTTGATTTCTTATATGCCATCGTATATATTAACTTTTTGATTTTACCGACCTTCCATTAGTTAATGCTTAAAATTTATTTGTTCATAAGGAAATAAATATAACATGCATTTTAAAAGCAAAAAACAATTCATAATAAACAAACTGATACAATAATTGCAAATTACTTCTATAACAAATAAAATAGCTATTATTTATAGTAAAAAAATGAATCATTTATTTTCAGTTAATGTCAAAGAAGAGAATCCAGATGTAGCAAGATATGTAGTTAAAATTGGAAAACATTTTTTTCTCTTTGTATTGGATTGGATGTGGTCCTTTGAACCTTTCCTTGAACAGCGGCTGTAATTCCTTATTTGCTAACAATTCTATCCATTTTCTTCATCTGACTTTTGCAAATATCTTCCAAAAATAAAGGTCATGAACAAATAATTCTTCAAAATTATTATGAAAACATTTAGTTTTTTTAATAATTTTTATCTGAATATCTAGCTTCTGTAGGCTATTGTGCGCAACATGCTAGTGTGTCTGTCATTTTAGTATCTTGCTAAAATACTGACGTAATAGAATAATTTTATTTATTTATTCCATTTACAAGGTGAAAGAAACCATTAAAGCACATAAATATCACAAAAACAGATACAATTAAACACATTAAAATGCATTGAGCTTTGTGAGTGCAGATCTCACCGCAGAAAAGAAAAAGATGAATTCTAATAGAGGTATCCTCTCTCCAGATAGACATTATATATCCTGAAGTAAATATATTTCAAACATTTTATTTAAATCCTCTCAATAAAGTCAACATACTTGTGCTGGTAGTGGCCCAAAATGATGGACGAATACTCAAGCTTGAATCACTTCAGCGGCTTGTATAAAGTAATATTCGCTTCAGTTATTGATGTCCCTGGTGGTATGGGTAATGAATCCCAATATCTTGAAAGCTAAGCTTATTATAACCTCAATGTGAGGAGAGAAAATTAAGGCTGAGTTCATAAGCACAGCAAGATAATTAAAGATTGCACACATATTTAGAAAAGTATCTTTCAAGCAATATTAGAAAGCTTCCAAGATGTACATTATATGTGCCCAGCAGAAATCTCAAAATCTTTATCTAGTGGCGCAGTTCCAAGGATAACATTGCTCTGCCAAGGCCCTCTCAGTGAACAAGCAGCACTGGCATGGATAGGAACAAGTTTTGACCCACCAGCACTAGTAGAAAGAGTCTGTACAATGTCACACCTCGGCATATCACGTTCGGTAGTTCTCTTCCTAGAGCTTTCCAGAAAAAAGTTCGTATTCTGTAAATCATCATTCTATGAAATCATACATTGAGTAATAACCACGAGTGGAGGCAAGCTTTGCTTATCAGTGTCTGTTGTGAAATTCCATTCAGCTGTTTAATGTGTTTATCAATCGAATGTGCAAGCAATTCATTGTTTACATTAATTCCTATATGTATATAATACATATAACCATTATCAGTTTCCAATTTCAACTTTATGATTGATACCTTTTACTCAAAATTCAGATGTCCAAAAGATCTTTGTTGTACATTGTTTGTAGCAACAAGTTATTAAGTAAGCTGTTTTCCTTCTGTAACGTAGGAATCATTGCATATCAGACATATTAGATCGTTAAATCCATAGACTTAATAAAGAATGTACAAATATGATGCTAAACAGGTTATTCTGTGTGGATAGATGGAGGTTGTGCATGCATCTGAGGGGCAAAACGTAAATTATATGGACTTTCTCATACTGTTCATCAACATTGGGAGCTTAAAAATATCTGCTCGATAAATGGCGGATGCGCATGAATTTGAGGGGCAAAACACAAATTATATGGACTTTCTCATATGGTTCATCAACTTTGGGAACTTAAAAACATCTGCTGAATTGAAGTAAAGTTTAACATTATTAAACTTGTTTTTGTTAGATATGAAGGGTTTTAGATTAAATGTGGTGTTACTCGCTTTAAAATGAGCAATTAAATAACATTAAAAAATTGCATTGAAATTATATGGAGTTGCAAATTAGATTTACTGATGATAAAAGTGAACAAGTTTTGTAAACTGTTGACAAATTCTAATTTTCGCTAAACTTCTGTTCTTATAGTGAATTCTAGCAGTGAAATATTTAGAAAGTATTCTATATGCTTACTATAGCAAGTGGTTGCTCTATGGATCCTGCTCCAAAATATGATCCTGCTCCAAAATATGGTCCTGCTTGTCAGTAAATAATAATTTCAAGTAAATTCTACCATTAGGTTCTAACATTTATACATCAAAGATGATAACCCTAGTGAAGTCAAGTGCCCCACGAAAAACGACTTCAGCCACTTTGTAAATATCCTCAACATCTTTTGAAATCTTATAAAGGCTATCTCTATTTTTTCTATTTAACAGTTATAACGTTGAGGTTTCTTGCTTTAAAACTCGTGCACGAATATTGCAGTTTGCTACAGACTCCATCACCACAAGTTCAGTAAGTTGCAATATCATTCACATATAAATTGTTTCCTGATCAATTAAAATTCCTTCTTTATATGCTTCTTAGTTTAATTGAACAATGTCCAACTGGTTTGCGTTCTTAATTATGCTAGTTACGTGTAAAATCGGTTCCATCCTGTGCCAATCAATTTGTTGATGTAGGGTTTAAAATGTTTGCATGGATCAGCAACCTTGTGTAAGCATTAAATCTGCTACTAGAATGATTTGCCGCAAACAATATTTCATTGTGATCCTGCAACAATGTTCATGTTTGTAGAAACTTTAATTTATGAGCAGTTCTTATTAATTGGCATCTGCTCACTTTAAATGGATATGACCAATTTAAAAAATCCTGTATTTCTACCTCAATGCAAAACAGTGGTACCATCCTCTGTCTTCGAAGAAGTAATATACTTGACAGAACTCAATCATAAAATTTGTATCTTTTTAGGAAAAGTTGTCTACAAAATGTACTTCTATGGTTGATAAGTTCAAAACTTTTGCAAAATTCTGCAATGCCTTCTGAGTTTGTATTTAGTCGGACATATACATTAATTTACATTACGGACATTTTTCCCCTCACTATTTTCATCTCTTCTTTTAACACATACCTTTCACTTTCTCACTATTCATAAATCTAAGGTTAAATCCGACAACCCTTATACCCTCATTGCACAGGAAGTTTGGTTGGTAATATGCACCACATTTAATGTAATTCGCAGCACTTTTTATGTACTAAAGGTATGCTATTGCTGGTCTTCACTGTCAGGACCGACCGTCAATGTCAGTCGCATGTGTAAATGCTCTTAAAAAGACCAGTTCTAATAGTCTTATTTACACTCTCCTGTGGGACAACCACAATGTTATTTATGATTTTATACATTGATATAGTTCTACGTCCATGTTTTAACGCAACTTGTTCTTGATTGTAGAATAAAAGTGTTGTAACTAAACCTTTATGAGGATGTACCTTACGTAATTCAAAAAAATGGCGGTATTACACAAGAGTGGTGCTTCAGTTGTACAGCAAAAAATAGTGAATTTTCAGTTTTTTTGATCAACTAAATTTCTAAATTGCCAGTGATGGCATGTATTTCTCTGCTAATTGAAAATTGAAACTAGTTTTTGAACATTACCCTCTGAACATTATTCTTGACTCCTCAGGGACAACTCCCAGTTTAACTACTAAATAATATTTGTAATAGATATTTTCTATATTAAATGTAATAGACTTCCACGGTTATTATCTGAATGAATGTTTTTCCCGGGTGGAAACCGTGTAGAGGCTCGGACAAGTGCCGACGTTTCGTCCACATTTTCAAAGCGAGTGTTGTTACTTCAATGAATGTCCCTTGCAACAAGGGGACGAAATGTCAGCACTTGTCAGAGCCTCCACACGGTTTCCACTAGGAAACAACATTCATACAGATCTTTTCTATATTAATTTGAATGCAATATATGATATCATATGAACAATTACATTCCCTCACATGCTCCTGGTCCTTCTCTCAAGTGCTTGATATCTTATTTGATCTGCATCTGTCTAAGTTAAAGATATATTTGCCAGAGCCATTATATGATGATTGTCAAGCATTTGTATTTCTGAAAAGTACTTTTTTCAAAATTGGGCAATAATTGTTTGCCGCCATTTTTGAAAAACTGCATGGAAATATATTATGCAGTTTGATTGTTTCAAGAATTACATACGGATGCATTTATGTGTGTAATTCTGATTATGTTGATCAGCTAACAAATAGGACTCTCTCATGGTAATATAATTTAAGCTAAAAGTGTTATGTGAGGTTTTTAGTGTTTGGACGTAATACTTTAAGGTCAAAAATGTTATATTTTATTGAAACATTTCAAATTGAAATTATAAAAAATTTCAGTGTCCATAAGTGTTGCTGGGCTAAATTTCTTGTTTTTGTTATAATTGCAAATGGCAATTCGTGCAAAAACCATTTTAAGTAATGCTACAAGATTGTAAACTTTGTATATATTATAGGTCCTGTAAGACAGATCCCTCACAATTGATAGAATCAATCATCGATGTGTTAAGTGACAAATTTCGTTCGAAGTATATACAAGAACATGCTAATATGCAGACTGATTATGCAAATCAAAGACTTCAAGTGGCTATTAAATTATTCTATAAATTTCTTGAAAGTATTATCCAAAAAGAAAAAACACTTAATACAGATCTCTCCGTAAGTACTGTCAAAAATTGAATTCATTTCTTTACTGTTATTTGTTTATTTTTTATAGATTCTTGTGGAAAAAAGTATATTTTTTGAATGCCTGTTCACTTGTTGCTTAGAAATTGTAATATTTTCATACAATACCCAGAGGAAATTTCCTTGGATTTTAAATGCTTTGGAAGTTCCTGCATTTTCATTTATTAAAGTTATTGAATTGATTGTTAGATCTAGGGATCAATTGTCTCGAGATACAATTAAGCATTTAAATACGGTAAGCTATAACAATTTCTTCAAACTCTTATTTTCAATAAGTCTTTAAATTTTAAATATGTATATGAGATGATCTAGAATGTACTAATAATAGTATTTGTCTTTATAGATAGAAGAAATGATATTGGATTCTGAAATATGGAAATCTGATAGTCTTATTTGGGAGGCACTCAAGAAATCAGGACAAGAAATACCAAAATTTGAAGATATAGCTCTTCCTGGAAATTTGATTTATGGTGTTATTAAAAATAAAAATTCCCAATGTACTGAAAGTAAGTAAAACTAGTGTATTAAATTACATATTGTGTCAAGTTTTTATAATACACCATATGGTTATAAATGCCTTAAAACTAAAGAACACTTTTGAATGTTTATAATGTCATATAACTATAACTCCTTAGCTACTGCAAACAAAAGTTTAAATATAATATAACTAGGCTCGTCCCGTGAGAACTGTGCCTACATTAATAATTTTAATTATTTACTGGATGTAAATGATTATTCATTGTAAATTCTAGGAGACGCCAATTTTATTGTAGTTATATAATTAGTTACTTCATTAAATTAAATGTTGGCTGGTTTGAAATGATAAATACTATTACTTTGTTTTATAAATATTTAGAAATATGTACATAAAAACCTCAATATAATGAACTATTTCAGACGAGATGTCGTCCGTAAAAACCGAAAGTTCGTTATTTAATAATGTATTTTTTCTTAATGCTCTTGATAAAAAATTGACAAGTTATTTCTCCAGTTTTTACATATGTAGATTGTTACACACCCTCTTACGGCCGCTAGCGGCACTTCACCTCTTCTCTTTTTGTTGCCTATCATCCTGACGTACACGGTCAACCGGCGGTACAAGATGAAGGCAGAGGTTTTCTGGTGACCTAGTTAGACAGAGAACAGTGGTTTCCTTTCTTCTCCAAACACCAGAATTTTTCAGCTCTTCCAGTTTGCCACCAGTACCACCTCTGCCTGGGACAGCTCCTTGGAGGACCTACAAGCTCCTGACACCGCCCCAGTCCTGTCGCCAATGCCAGGAACGCCCTACCACGAGAAAAAAAAAATCAAAACAATTTTCAATATACTAGCCGAGTCTAGCTGGTAACAAGATACATGCTTGTTATTTGAAACTATAATACACAAGTATACGATGTAATAGATCCCCAGTTATTATCTATATAAATATTGTTTCTGGATGGAAAAGGTGTAAAAGTTCTAATAAGTGCTGAAGTTTCGTCCACTGTTGCTGCAAGGGATATTTTCAAGACTAGTGATGTTACTTCAACGATTGAAATCATTTCACTGATCGAGACTCGAACGAACCATGCTAATATTGGCAAGTACTGGAGTGGGGAATGCATTAAGGCGGAACCGTTCCATTTGGACGGATGGGTAATGATGTGACAATGTATGCTAGTACCTATTGGTATGGGTAGCCGTACGATAAATGGATTGAAGAAGTGTACCATCAGATCTACGTTTCAACAATACATCTAAGAAAAACGTAAAATGAATATTGGGATGTTGGGAATTTATAAGTTAAGATTTCTTTGTTCATCAAGTACGTACATGAAAAGTCACATGAAAACATGGCCATAAAAGAATATACAGTATATAAAATTTAGTAAAGACAAAAGTTGAAACAACTTAAAATAGAATAAGCCAACATATACTGCATATAACAAACATGATTAATAAGCATTGCAAACAGAACAACAAATTATAGAACTTGATCGCACCAAAGTTAGAACAATTTGAAACAGAATAAATCAACACTACATACATCAACATGAACATCAAAGAAAATCATGGTTCAGAAAGCCTTTGACTTCATAGCACGCTACTAACAGAAGATGGTTCTTCAGACCAATCAGAAGCCTCCTCGTGCTCAAATTTTTCCACTCTTGTGGAATTTTGTTCCAGTTTGATTGGATGTTTCATGACACTATTTTGGATCCGAGTTAAATTAGTACGTGGAGGTAGAAGAAAGCTATTAAGGCTACCCCTTGTACTATATCAATGGGCGTGCCCATATTGTGAGAAAACATTGTAATTCTCAGCAACAAAATTGACACTTTCCAGAATAAACAATGATGGTATTCTATTTTGGAGGAATATGTTCCTACAGCTTTCTCTGCTCCAAGTCTTAATGCCTCAGTGGATTTACCCCAAAATTATACACTATATCTAAGACGAGAATCTACATAGGCATAGTATGCAGACAGACTTACCTGATGGTTCATCTCCCTTGAAACAACAAAAAGCACAAATGAAAATGTAGCAGTCTTTCTTGCAATGTAGTTCCCTTGTTGCTTCCAGTCGAATTGACTATCAATAATGACTCTCAAGAACCAACTAGCAGTCACTGAGATGAGCATTCTGTTATTATAAGTCACTGATTGGGGATCTTCATCACGTATGCTGAATTTGATTATGTTTGTCTTGATCACATTCATTTTTATGATGGTTTGCCTCAAACCAATCTTCCAGTATTTGGAGCGAGAGCCCTATCTCCTGTTACAGGGTTCCTAGCGATGAGCTCCTAACGACCACGCATGTGTCATCAGCAAACAAGGCTGTGAGATGGGTTGACACAGTTGGCAGTTCATTAACATACAGGATAAACAATAGAGGGCCCTAAATTGAGCCATGTGGTACAACTCTCCTGACACACCCATGATGAAGTTGAAGCTCCACCCGTGGTTTTGTTCTTCAGCACAATACATTGTCGTCTTTTAGTTAAAAAGGACTTCAGAAGATCAAGCGGTATTCCTCAAAAGCCCATGGTATACAACTTTCCAATTGAAATGTCATAATTCAAGCTGTTGAAAGCCGTGGTTAGGTCCATAAATAAGGCTGCAGTGGATCCATTGTCATTAAGTCCCACTAGTATTTCTTCAACAACTTGATAAATGGTATGCCTCGTAGACCTTCCTTTAACAAAACTTCTCTGCATAATATTAAGCAGTTTATGTTTTTGCTAAAAGTCAGACATCTTACTCAAGACAATCCTCTCAATCATCTTTGACACATTGGATGGTATTGCAATGGGTCTATATTTATTAAACTGTTTACAATCACCCTTCTTATAAATGGGAACAATTGTATGATCCTTCAATTTTGAAAAATAAACACCACTAACAAACATTTTATTAATGAGTATGGCCAAAGGCTCCGCTATAATTGCACTAAGATACTTCAGTAGCACGACTGGCACCTCATCATCACCATATGAGTTTGTATAAATAAGTCCATTAAGCGTATTATAGACTTCCACTTGGTCCGTTGGGAACTAATAGAAGGTTGGGTGTATCTGAACATGAAGGTACTGTATGTAAGCATTATAGTTGTCGTGTTATTTTACAGACATTGATTAGAAATTTGTAAAATTCCGTCAGGATATCTTCGTCAGACTCATTTCCCTCCCTAAAATCGCCCAAATTAACACCTCTTGTTGGCATTGTGGTTTTCTTCTTTCAGTATGTAATCACAAGTGGTTTTGCCCTCTCGATGTTCACCCGTACCCCAGAGCAAGAATTCCAATATGCCATTGCCTCATAGAGAAATTTCTTCAGACCACATCCCATCCTCAGTCATCCAAAGGTTACACTGTCTGGGTTGCAATTTATGAATTTGTAATGGACAACAAACATTCATATAATAATAAACAATATTATAGAATTTATCATAATCCATGTCAACATCATTATCTGAAAGGAGTGACTCCCAATCCACCAAAGCCAATGCCTCAAACACTTTCTGCATATTTCCCTCAGAAAACACTGTTTTTCTTATTTTACCTCCAGTTCTGAAGTTAACTGGTCAATTCAGAACCGCAATCTGTCCAAAATGATCGGACAGTGCAGTATGCAGAACTTCACCCAGACCCTTCTGGCAGTTGCAAAAAATGTTGTCCAGTAAAGTTGCTGATGTTGTGGTTATTCTTGTGGGAACTGAGAATGTGGGTTTTAAGTTATAAGTAAGCAATATATCCAAAAACGATTTCGTTTCTGGATTATCACAGTTTAGGAGATTGTTGTTGAAATCACTATAGAGAAAAACCGTTCAAGTATATTGGTTGCAGGCAATGTACAGTATCCTTTTCAACGCCTTAAAAAAGTCATACAAATGTCCAATTCCCGGTCTGTAGATCGATATGACAATTGCATTAATATCACTAACCTCTACTACCGAACATTCAATGACCATTCCTATGCTCCTGTGCCTCAGGATCTCGAGCTCCATGAAATGAAGGGCGTCACTCACATGGATAGAAGAATCCCCATGTTGATGAGTGGATCAACAATAACTAGAGGCTAGATAAAAACCATCCAATTCAATGGATGGTGCCTCATCACAGGTCAGCCAGGCTCAATAAAAGCCTGTACTACAATGTTGCTATTTAGCTTTTGTATAGTTTCACTAATAAAGTCTACCTTATTTTTGATGCTCAGTATGTTTGGGTTCAAAATTTCAAATCCACATCCGCACTCTGAGCCTCTCTCATCTGAGATCTGTTTGTCCTTATAGTGTTCTGCTATATGTTACTTGTGTGTAACAATCACTATCAACTTCTGCTCTAACACTGCAGGTTAGTTTATTTTTTTGTTCAAATGTTTTTACATTATTTATATTTTCCCTTCTAGCAACTTTTCCTCACTATAAGTTGTTGTTTCTAATGAAGTTGGGCCATTTCACACAATCTGACACCACTGAAGCACAATAATATTAATTTTGACCATAGTTATATACTAGGTGTAGATAAATATTGTAAATTACGTATCAATTTCGTTCAATGCAATTCACATATTGATGCTTACCTCTCATAATCAACCAGGTCTATACTCTAGCATACATACAAAACAACGCTTTGGTGCTGTATGTGTTGGGGTGCATAAGTGAAACTCACCGTTACTGCAGACGAGTGGAATTCAGAAATGCATCTGGCACATAGTTTTAATTCCGGTATCTTTTTCTGCATCATAGGATGTTGTTTCTAATAATTATAATTTTGTTACCGCTACGTACGTAAATGTAAATAAACACGCGGTTATCTCTGATCGGGATTTCAATGTCAGGCCATTTCACATCAACTGAGACTGCTGAAGCACAATAATATTTATGCTCTTGCCAGTTTTCATTGTGATGTCATTTTTATCAACACTGACACTTCATCTATTTGCTGTATTTTCTTTATCGATGTCTCGTTATCACAGCATTTATTCACCCCAACCTTGTTAATCTCTTTGATCTTTAAAAAAAAAAGATTTATTTTTTTGTTTAATATGATTTTTTGTAACTGCACTTTTTTAATAAGTTTTGCCTTTATAATTAAAGCAATTTCAATATCAAATCATTACACTCACTGTCAATTCTGGATACATCAGTTTTATTATTATTTTCATTCATCGCTTCATTTATAACGCCCCAAATTTGTTTAGTATTTTTACTAGCATCTTAAATTTTCAATCTATAATTTCATTTAAGTTTTAAATTTAACTCTTTTTAATCTTGTCTCACATTCTAATTGACTTTATTAAGCCATATATTATCCAAGGCTTTATTTTTTATTTTTACAAGAATTTATTATATTTTATTTGTGATTGGTTAATGTATGTTTCAAATAATTCGTAAAATGAAACGAAACAGCTCTCTGGGTCAGTTTGCTCCAAAACTCCTTTCAACTCTTCATTCCTAAGAAAGTTAACCGGGATGTTAAAACAGTGTCCTTCGCGTGTGGTGGTTAAGTAGGCTTCTGCTTGGTCAGTACTTGGATGGATGCCCTTTGCTTTCTTGTGGTCCATGCCATAATGGGCTTGATCCCAGCAAAGGGGAGTTTTCTCAAACACAAAGGACTTATCCTGTGCCAAGGTGCATGGGATGGGCCCTTTTTAAAAAAAAGTTCTCTGCTGACACCGTTTTTCAGTCCATAATTTATACCTTACATCCTCAATATCTAACACTGTGCTATAATGATCCAAAACTAATGTCTTCAAGATTGTTGATATTATTTTATACATTGGAACTTTAAATTGTTTTTAGTTTAAAAAACATGTGAACAACTAACTGAAATGAAAGACTGGAAACCGAAGCTGTTTAACATGCTACTATATTCAACAATGTTTGCATCGTTAGACAACAAATCAATATTCATACTCAAATAAACAAAACAATATCACAGTCAAGAATATGTTGAAACTTTATGTAACTAAATTTTCATTTTTAGTATATATTATTCTAGAAAAAGAAATATGTACAATATTTTTAAATGTAGAATAAATAAATAAAAAGATGAATTATAAAATAATCTGATGTTTATTATCAAAAAAAAATAAGAAAATTATTAAAAATCAAAAGAATATATATGTATTAAATTGGCAGTTTAGTTTGAAATTGTATGCTCATTCAAATTTTGTGGGAAAGATTTGAATCTTATGAAAATCAATTTTTGTTTTTTAAGTATCTTTTTCCAGACCTATACTGAATTTATTCTATTTCAATATTACAGACTCTCTGGGGTCACCTGGACCATCAGCTGTTGATACATTTGATTCACCATTGTCAAATGTGAAAAAACAACTGTTTCAAACAGTTAAACCAGGACAATCTTTGCTTAGTCAGAACCAGAAATCGGGTCCTGTTCATCTTAGTAAGTTTCTGCATTATTCTGACCTTTACAGTATAGAAATATGCATCAATTTTAACTTTGTTTTTTTTTAAGTGGTAACAGATAGTGTGGGAAACAAGAAATTTATTCCTATAATGGATACAAAGTTTGAATCTATTCAGATTCACCAGACAACTCCTACACAACAACCAGACACCCAGAAACCACGGAAGACTGGCAGTTTTAATATTATTTTCAGAAAGGTAAGATTTATTCTGTTGTAGCTTTATGTATCAGTAAGAAAATCTTGTGGATACCAGTGATCCGATTTTTTTTTTCAATCTTAAAAATGCGCCTCATATGCAAAGCAAATATGTAAAGGTTAATATGCTGGAACATCTTACAGCCACCGAGATGGGGAGAGAGGAAGCAGTAGGAGCACACAAAGGGGTACAAAATAAGAATGATAAAAAACAATTTAAAAGAAAAGAAAATAAGTACAGTTGCAAAAAGAATGTATATTAAACTAATGCAATGGAAATTAGTTATAGCAGTAACTAAAAGTACATTAGAGTCCAATATAAAAGAATTGAGTAAAAAAATAAACTAAGTATAAAACAATAGTACACAAGATATAATAATAATGATAGAATGAATAATATATATATATATATCTCAATGACACTACCGCTAGAGGTACTGACGACGATTTAGGCGAAAATTAAACTCCATAATTTGGGGTTATGTATCAACTAGCTCCATAAGAAAATTCCAGTGTTTCTGTTGCGCCAGGAACGAAATTGACACACGTGTGTCGGCCAATTAACTATAACCTATTTAATGGGGGTAACAAGGTTATACGTCATTCGAAAGAAAATGTGCTCCACAAGATATTGTGTTTGGTTTTATGTTACATTTATTATTTTATTCAATTATCGTCTTTCGAAGTGGAATGTCAAGTAGGCAAAAATAAGCACTTTTGACACCTCATTCTGTTCCCGTTCAATCTAGGGATTAACACCACCAAAGGACAGCTCATCGATGGTTTTCACGTTTCAAAGATTGTAATTTTTACCTGAAAGACAAGGAGCATTCCGGTTCACCAGTGGAATTTGATGGCGACCGCTTAAACCACCTTATGCATGAAGATCCCTTTCAAACTACCATAGAATTGGCTAAACAGATGAATTGTAGTCACATGACCATATACTGTCTTCTTCAATCAATGGGAAAAGTCCAGAAGTTTGACGCTTGAATCCTACATCTTAAAAAATATACCTTTTTAACAATGTCTTTGTTTCCCTGAAGGTAACCTATAAGAAATTATTAGATGCAACACAGTCAGCGTTATATGAGCTATAATTTATTAGCTAGAGGTACAGACATTTTGACAAGGATAGTCACATAAAGTAAAGCAAAGCGAGAATGAAATAACACTTAAGCAACGCTTTATGTGTGAATATAGTTTTTCCTAAACTTAATATAATAATTAAGTTTGTAATATGTATTTATTATTGAATTAATGAAGAACATGTTCTTTTAGTGTGGAGGAAACAAAATTAAAAATGTGTAACGGTATTAATTTTGTGCACTGCAAATCTACGCCTAACCAAAAATTAGTGCAATTCAAGTAAGTTCGGATCGTTATTTCTTATTCAGGTTCTCTACACATTAGGCAAAAAAAGAATTTAAATGCTAAAAAAATTTCAAAAATTACACATTCCTTAAGAACAAGAAATTGTAATGCAATTTGGTTAATTTTTAAGCAGAATAATATTAATACAGCTATATAAAATAACTTCCTTCTGTTAGATTAAGCCTCTGATTAGGATATAAATAATCCAGCGGTTTAGTATTTTGTTAGTGCTGCATATCACTTAAATTAAATAAATGTTAATTTTTAAACAAAAGCACTAAATATTCTATAATGTATGTGGCATAAGAAGTTGTTGTACCTAAATTTGCCTGTACACGACTCTCGGCATTTGTGATTGAGAACAGTTCTCACAGCACAGTACTGCATCAATATTACAAAAACCCTGGCGAAATCACTGCCATCGTCCCAAAGTATTATGCCGTATTTCATAGAATGACATTTAGAATTTTCGGCATTACATAACTAATATGTTTCGACAAATATTTAAATACAGGCCCAAAATTTTAATGACTCACTGAACTAAATGTCAGCTTAACAAATTTCAACAGTGCCAGGAAAAGTTCAACACAATAGAGGAGGATCTAAAAAGGAATGCTCCTGTTTTATCATGGTGAAGCACTAAATTATTTACACGAGACCAATTTACTCCAAATCATATCGGGAAGAATTTACAATTAATATAATTAAAGTAGGACTTATTATGCTCCTTTGCCCATCTGGATTGGTAAAATTGTAGATTTAGTTTCATTACCTTGGTGTTGTAATGATATTTTTTGCATTTTGTTTGACAAATATGAACCCATTTCAACTTTATTTCCCATATTCTATAAAGTTTCACCTTGTTTAGCAAGAATGCATGATCTAAGCTGGTTGACAAGTCTAGGAAAATATCCATCCTCCACTTCATAATAAATTCTCAGCACGAATTGAAATATTACAGTATGGTTTGGTCGACCCCTAATGTTGTCATGCTGCATCTGCTCCAACTGCACACTCATAATAAATTCCAACAGTCTCGCAGGCATCACTGCCTGTGAAACTGATGATAGCTAATTGTTATAGTTTTTCATTTCTGAATATGAACCCATTTTGTAAATTGGCTTTATTGTGCAATTTTTAATGTTTCTAGGAAAACACCATGTTTGAATGAGTTATTCACTATACATACTAATGCTCCAGCAGCATATTCAGTGCTATCTTTGGTAATAGTAGTTGTATCCCATCTTTTCTCCGTTACTTTTCATATTATTGCATTTTTCAAAATTAAATAGAAACAATTCTATGAACATTTTCCATTGCTTTATTTCAATTTTTTGCAAGATCTTCAAGAAACTTATTGTCAATTCATTGTACGGTCTTCTGTATATATTTATTCCACTTCTCAGTATCAAACATTATGGACATATTTTGGGCTACTTTACTTTAAACTCTCCATCAAAATTTGGAAAAATATGGTCTATACATGAATGACAGGTGGATGCAATTCTGTTTGTTCAAAATTAGTTCGTTACAAGCCATATGCATGAGATTTGAAACCAACTCGTTTTTTCCATTTTTTTTCTAACCAATTTTACATTAGTCTCCTGAGCATATTACACTTGCTCCTTCCTCTGTACTATTATTTAAAACTTCCTCAATTTGTTTGATGAACATTGCATTTAGTTTTTGTGGCTGGTAAATTAATAACATCCTAAATTTCCTACTTTTGATTTTAATAAAATAATTAAAATATCTCTTGAAATAAAAATTTCAAGGCCTAAAAACGAAAATGGAAAACATCCCTTTGTTATCAAAAACTTTTAAACTAACGAGAAAGTTAAAAAAAAAATCCCCAATTGAACACATGTAGCTGCCGCAGAACATTCCCCCCATTTGATCAATTTCGTAGCACCGATCAAGATACCAATGTTATCTCATACGCATTGAGACATATTGTAGATATTCTGTTATTATATTTCTAAATAAATTTAGTTTTTTTTTGGCACAAAGAAAGCCAACTGATTATGCAAAAAAGGCAAAATATAATTATCCAATTCACACAACTGAAATTTATATCGCTTACAAAACATATGGTACATGAAGGGTTTAGTGTAATAAAAATACATATTTTGGTATGTAAAATATGCAAAAAATTGGAATCTCCTACATCAAAATTATTTTTTAAATTATACAGTTTACTTAGTTAAACATTATAATTTTTAATTAAGTTATTTTTATATATTGTTTCAAGAAGAACCTGATACAAAACTCTACATGTAAACAACAGAAAATTAAATAAATTTAAAAATTTCACAGTACAGTTCTACATATATGCAGTCAACGTCAACTTGACTTATATTCTAAACAAATGACAGAAATTTCTGATACTAAAATTAGAAGATTTTCCACTTTTGAGCTCTTTTGTAAAGCCATTATGAAATATGTTCATCACACCTGTACCAAGTAGAAAATAAACTGTACAAAATTACTAGTGTTGTTATAATTGATTAAATTTTTACAAATCTTCTGCTATTACTTGTTTAAAAACACATAACATATAACTTTACAGTCTACATTAGTCTGTTTGTCGAAAGTTTTGACGTTTAATTTGTCTGACATTAGTATTGAACAGAATTAATATAAAATTAAAATTTGTTTTTTTTTTTTTAGATCTATAATCTTGCTGGAGTAAGGATGGACCACCTGTGTAACAGCTTAGGTATTTTGGATAATGAATTGAAATGCAAAATGTGGACTGCTTTTGAACATTCTCTCATGCAGTATATTGAACTTCTAAGGGATAGGCATTTAGATCAGTTACTGATGTGTGCTGTATATGTGATTTGCAAAGTAAGTAGTTTGTTTTATTTTTTATTAAAAAAAATAACTAGAAAGCTCGTAATAATACAAGCTTTCTGATCGTTTTGTCTTCTTCCAACCACTGTAATACTCTATCTTCAGTTGTGTCCTTTTCGCCAGCATTCAGCACCGTCCTACAAAAATCCTCAACTTTAAATCCCTGAAACTGTAATTCAACATCCATATTGTTTAACAGTTTATTCCACCCATTTTCCAACATTTGGCACTTCACTTCGATCCAAGCCGCTGCAAAGTTAAATATTGCAGATTTGATATTATATTTTTTTAAATTTTCAACTGTACGCTGTTCTCTTGTATCCGTTTCGTCAGTATCATCTTCCAATACGACCATAACTTGTTGCAAAAAAAATTTTCCGATATATTCTTTTCGTAGCCAGAATTATGCCTTGGTACATAGGCTGAAGAATGGATGTTGTGTTTTTTGGTAAAAACATACACTTAAATTTTCTGCTTATCTAGTAACAAAAGTGCTTTGATGTTTTGTGGCGGTATCAATAATTCCTCAACCTGATATTTTTTCACTTCTGGCACAAAATGTTAAAATCACCATTGTTGAAAAATGTTCAATAATGTAAACCACGCCTTTTTTTAGTTATAATAAACCACAGGTGATTTACTCATAATATCTTTTAAAGGTCTTGGCCGACGTGATTTGCCAACAATAGTCGGTTTTAACCTATGAGAGCCATCAGCGTTCACACAAAGTAGTGCCGAGAGTCTTTGTTTGTCTAATTTACTTCCAGTAACTGATTTTTCTGTTGTTGATGCTTGTGTGTTTTGTGGTAGTGAACGCCAAAACAATCCTGTCTCATCTGCATTGAAAATGTTCAAAAGATTTTCATTTTCTATTAAAACCGTTAATTTTTGACGAAACGGTTCAATTTCTTCTGTCGGTGCACTGAACGCTTCACCGTATGTTCTTTTATTCATGATTCCGTGACGATTTCGGAATCTCCAGAGCCACCCATCACTAATATTGATGCCGATATTCAGATGGGTCGCTAGAGTCTTTGCTGCAGATTACAGTTCCACACCTCTCACGTTAACACCACAAGAACATTGTTGCACATACCATTTTAGTACAGCCTCTTGTAACGAAGATTCCTTTGCCATTTTTGTGTTCTTTCTTGCCCAATTATCAGCATGATCATCACACGACAAAACAAATTTTTTCAACTTTTCTTTAGCTTTGCGAATATCTGATACGGTTTGTTTTTTGACACCATATTCTTCACAAATTCTCGTCACTGATACACCCTGGAATCGGTATTTTTCGATAAGTTCTAATTTTTGTTTAAGAGTCAATATTTTGCGTTTCCTTTTTTATCCATGATTTTAATTTGGTTTAAAATGTTAACCAGAAATTATTATGTGTTCAACTTTGATGTAACTGCACAACTGATAAAAAACCCAAAAAATATAGGTATTTAACCCTCTAACAAATAGGGAATTCCCAATATCTGTATAAAATTCTATAGTATGTACATACGAACAAATTTTAGAAAATATCACATTTTTTTCGCAAGGCGAGTGACCGAGGTAATAAATAAAAGCATAATGATCCCAAACAAATAAAAACCTTTTATTTACATCTATTTTTATGACTGCTGAATTTCTACACATTTCTAGCTAAAGGGTGCTCACCTGGTAGTATTTTTTTGTCGTTTTTTTTTACATTCACGCCTATATCGATACAAAAAATTGACGAGCACATATTGTTCCCTTGATGTCATAAAGACCATAACCTTCCGTACATCTGGCAAAATAGTGTCTTGTCAGTGAAAGTACTAGAGTGTTTTTTCCAACTTATGGCATATTGGTTATAATTTGTTGAAAATAACTGTGAGTTCAGAAAAGAAACAATTTTTTGAGATCTGAAAATTTTGTCCGTTAAATCCGAAGTCCGTTTGATCGAGGGTTCACTGTAATTAGAATATTTAGTTTTTCTACTTAAATTTTACAAAGGTTGACTTTCATGCATTTTAATTATATAGTCTCAATCAATTTTCTTGACTAATTAATTTTTAATATAATGTATTGGCAGTAAAGGAATGTAGCAAACATAATTCACCAGAGTTCAATGCTGTTTACGTGTTCAAGAGTGCATAATTTTTTCTGACTGCTGTCAGTATCATCAAGAATTTTCATTTCATTTGTTATAAATATATTTAATGGACAGCATTGTTTTCTTTACAGGTTACCGACAATAACGAACGGACATTTACCCAGATAATGCAGAGTTATAAATCACAACCTCAGGCTACAAATTACATTTACAGAAATGTTTTACTTTACAGGAAAAATGAACGAGGTAAGCTGTTTGTTTATTTAAATGCTTTCACATCACTATATATTCATTTGAATATTTTGTTTTCAGATGAAAATGGTGAGGTACTTACTGAAGATAAACGTGGCAATCTAATTCAGTTTTACAATAGTATATTTGTCAAACATATGACAAGTTTCGCTCTTAAATTCTCAAGCAAATCTAGTCAGGTATGTATAAAAATAATTATTTCTTATTTACTACATGTCTCCCGACAATTTCAAGCTTATTGAAATCTAAATTGACTTCATAACATCATCATACTATCTTGGTATAAACAGATTGAGCTTATTTACTAGGCAATCCTCAAATGTAATTGGGTTGGTTTGTGTGACTATGTTTCTCCCCACATTTTCTAGTGGTGTTCTCTAAGTCAATTCTCAAATATCGTAGGATTGAATTTCAGAATTTGTATAGCCACAAAAATTCTTAGTCTGTATTTGAGTTTTGTAGGATACTTTTTTATTTATATAAATTTAATTCACTATAAAACAACTTGCGATAAAAATCTAGTAGATTGCTTTTATTCATGCGTGCACATATGAAGGGACATGAAATCATGATTATCCACAAAACATCGAATTTTCTATTTTCTGATTTAAGGGACATGAATTTGACATTACATCAGTATTTTCGCATTTTTAAATAACTGAAAGCCAAAGTAGCTGATCTTAAATGAAGCAGGAATAGTCTTATTTTAATTTTATATTTATAATCAAACGACTTGCGCAGATAAATATGAAAGATTGTTATTGTTCATATGGTGCAACATTGTTTTTCGTTATTATTTTGGTTCATCTTTTAAAGTGGTTTCTTCAGGGTAAGTGGACCTGTATAGTAAGTAAAACTACTTATTTTTTTTGCAGAATTCAACAATTCATCTTAGCCCTATGCCTTCTGTGAAGAGTCTCTTAGCATCACCAATTCATCAAATCTCAAAAAATATCTTCATTAAAACACATGAAAGTCCAGGAAGTGGACCTATTGGAAAATCATATAATTATTATTTTAGCCGCAGTGCGTCCAAGGTAAGATACATTTTTACTAGGTGGCAGTTAAGAGATTTTTAAACTTGTTACAACAATTGAATACAATTTATTTTAATTTGATAATTTAGAAGAATGTTCTATCTAAAATATGCATCATTTCAGTCATTATTTTGTAGAAGTGGTAAACAGACTTCAACACACATTTCTTCGTTTTTTTATTTATTTTTTTTATGATATATATATATATATTTATATATATATATATATATATATATATATATATATATATAAACAAGCTTTATTTCTGTAGAAAGTGCTATAGTACTATATAATTGATGTTAGTTATACATTCTAAATATAAATTACACATTATTAAAAACTTTTTTTTTTAGGATCTTAAAGATATCAACAAAGCAATAAATAATGGAATGTCGAGAAAACGACTTCTAGTGGACAATAGCACCTTCAACATTGTAGACAATGACAAGCGTTTTTGCACTCGGAAAGTTCAGACATTATTGGAAGAGCGTAGAAATCAAAGTATGGAGTAATATCATGACTTTCTTAAAAAGTTGTTTTTATATAATTATGGAAAATCCAGTTTTCCACTTTTATCATGTGAAAATCAATTTTGAATGATAGTTTGTTTTTATAATTATTTTTGTTAATACCGTGGATATTACTTCATAATATTTTTATAAAGAAAAAATATTGTCATGTACATAACTAAAGTTACAAATATCCTAAATTTTTCATCATTAAGTTATTATTTTATTCAGAATTTTTTTTTTGTAAGATACTTGTTTTTTTTAACTAGCAATTTTATTTTTGGATACGAATTTTCTATTATGGTTTTATTCCTAATTGAAAAGCATATGTAGAACTGATTGTTGTTATGTAAATATAGTTTGTAATATTAATGAAGTTTATTTAAAAGTATGTTTTTACACAATTTCTAGTAATTGTATTTTTAGGTTAGTTTTGAATTGTGTATAGAAAATGTGATTATTTCTTTACATGTTTTATGTATTAAATTTGTAAAGTTTTTTTATCTGTATATTTTACGTAAATTAAAAGTAGTTTTAATTATGCGGACTTTTTTAAATACTGTATACTACTGTAATATTGATTTTGTGCTATAAAACAATTGGTCTACACTAAATATTTTTATTTATTTAAATACCTTTTAAGCGATTTTTTACCACAAAATCTGGAATGAAAATCAGATTTTTGGTTTATAAAAAATAATATATCATTTTTAGTTTAATATCTAAGAACTACTAGTAAGTGTTGGTATTTCTACACAGTATCTAAAATAGCCAGTTATGATAGTAGGTGTTTTTTTTTTAATTATTGGTCTGCGACCGTTGGTGTGGTACATATTTAGTTATTTGTTAAGAAAAATGTGTTTTGCCAATTTATATGATTATGCTCAAATTCAATAAAACAACTGCTTTGATACAACTGCTTTGATGACAGATAATAATATATAATGTGTAACATTATAACTACTAAAATATTTTCCAGCTGAAGCTATTCTATTTAGATTATCAAAGCAGAAATATGTATGTAAATTTCTATTATAATTGTTATATATCCGTGTAACTGTTTCTCAAGTTAAATAATATTTTTGTACTAGTAGGAGTTATTACTCGATAACATCAATTTATAACATTGTCTTTAAAAGACCAGAAAGTGATAAAAGTTAACTGGAAAAATTGACAATATATTATATCTAATATAAGTATATCCAATAATAAATACTAATTAATATATTTTATCAAATTTTTAGTCCAAATTTATATTGGTATGGTAGTGCATATTCAATTCTGATAAGATCGTTTGTTGTTAATTCACTTTCATTACGTTGGAATCGAACATTTTTAATTTGACATTTTGTGGTTATTAAAATAGCTTCAAACGACTCAACGGGGATTTTGATGCGGCGCATAAACTGCGAGTTTCTATAATGATTTTTCAGAAATCAAATATCCAGACCCTTGGTTAATTACATGTAGTATTGCTGAATATGGTTGTTTCTATCTTCATTTTGAGGTCCCCCTGAACATGATTTGATTACATTTTCGATCATACTAGTAAAAAACAACGAAAATTTATACCTCAAAATTTTAAATAGTTGATGGCTTAGTAGTAGTTAAATATTTTTATTATAATTAAAAAAGCAAAAGTTATAATTCACATTCTTTGTTATTATAACTGGTTATTTTTGTTAGATTTCAGATAGGATATTGAACCTCACTTATTTAAAATCGGAATCATTTCTATATTTATTATGTATATATTCTGCTAAATACTCAAAATTTATACATCAGCTATGAGTTTTACATTATCTAATTGCAGAAACAATCAAATTTCTTTAGCAAGTTAACTTACAAAATCTCTGATGCACTTCATGAAAAATTTTTTTATATTTACTTTTACAGCCAATTCAGCTGCGTATAAGGAAAGATTCCAATGATTAACCTATAAATAGTTAGATTAGAATATCCAACGCATGATACAAAGTAACTATAAAAAAAGATTGACTGAAAAGCATAAAATAATAGAAATAGAAAAACTAATCAAATTTTATATTTAGTGAAGTAACTTACCATATTTTAAATGATCTATATTGTAGAAAAATTGAAAATGCATAACATGAATGGTATTACGACTATGCCTAAAAATTTTTGCAATCATGTTTTTTAAATTTATCTTTGCTGGAAAATCGGTTATGCAGACGCAGCAGTATCAACACCAAATTATATAATAATTATCCATACTATAATTAGCTTAATGGAAAATTACCACAATAAACAGATATAGAAACATGATTTTGGTCACAATTACACAGTAATAACTATCATATATAGCTTATTCAAAACTTGAGTTAATATTTATTATAGCCCACTCTCGTCAGCTACATTTAGTGATACATGTATTTTCTATTTATTAAATATTCTTATATATTTTATCTCTAGATATATCATTAAAAAAGTGCAGTGCCCAGGTTTAGTATTTTTCTTTTTTTTAAGCTTTGCCTGGGTTACACAATATATGGAGGGTCAACACACCTCTTACATTGTGAAATATTGTCTAGTTAATTTAAAATACAATGTAAATAAAAAGTGATCTATTTATTAGTCATCATGTATGAATGTTATTTCCGGATGGAAACCGTGTAGAGACTCTGACAAGTGCCGATGTTTCGTCCACTGTTGCGAGGGACATTTTCAAGGTGTGATGTTACTTCAATGAATGAATTCACTGCATTGATCCAAACTCAGCCGGATCATGTTTATATTGGCAAGGACTGGAGTGGGGTATGCGCACTAGCGCATGGCCGTTGCGTTTGGGTTATTGTTGCCAAGTGCCGGAGAGAAATGAGAGAGGGGGGTTCGCCAAGCAATTGGTAGTTGAAAACCATCGTCCCTATTGATATTGACGAATCCCTCTCTCTCATTTCTCTCCTGAACTCGGCAACAATTGCCCGAACGTAACGGCCATGCGCTAGTGCCCATCCCCCACTCCAGTCCTTGCCTATATAAGTATGATCCGGCCGAGTTTGGATCAGTGAAGTGAATTCATTCATTGAAGTAACATACATCACTTGACTCGATAATGTCCTTTGCAACAGTGGACGAAGCTCTTGAGAATCACTTTTATACATTACAAAATAACATTTCTTACATCCAGTTATGTGTACTTGTCCTTGAATTTGGTAGTAGTAATCATAGTTACGCTTCAACTGAAGCTCAGTATCATGTAGCTCTACGCACAAGTTCAGCTTCCTGTAATGACTCCGGCTTGGGCAACTTTGTAAAGATATTTTACTTCCAGTAATTCCTCTTCACCAATTAGTCCATCTGGGGTAGAACCTGCAAATATACATTCATACATATCCAAAATTAGATGCAGTTAGCCTATGTTTCCTGGAGGTTACAAACAAGGGATGTTCAAACTGACCGACAGTATTTAGTGCAAAATTTTTCCGCTCTTTACTAATCTTAAGATTATTTAAAAGTTGCTGACATTCATCATTGACTTGCTCGTTCGTCAATGGAGGCTGCTCCGCAGCAATACTATAATCTAGATTTCGTTTGGCTGAAACAGTAATAATTTTCTTCCTCGATTTTGTAGGGCAAGCATTTCTGCAACCATAAATTTTTTTAAATGTTTGCTAGGACCTTGGTTAAATAATGTTCTCCATGGCTGTTGATGCTACATAAATCTTTTATTATGTCTCAATGCAGCTAAATAGCACCTCGTTTGAAAAAATCTCCTTTGGGTTAAGTTTATTATTTTGCCCATATTAAAACGAGCTAAAATATTCATAAAAAGTTCGGCTCTATTATTGGTATCATCATCTATAAGCTAATTAACCTTGCGCAGGATTAAATTAACTGCACCAAAAATATGTGTATAGAAGTAACTACTCTTATAATTGTAAAGAGTACTGTATGAATGTTCTTTCCGGATGGAAACCGTGTAGAGGCTCTGACAAGTGCTGATGTTTTGTCCACTAAAGTAAAGAGTACTATTTAACTCCCCAAGTTAATCACAATAGTCTTCCTTACAAGTTCAGTGTTATCCAAATACATGGTCACGTCCATTATTTATGTCACCTACCAACTGTGCATTGTCACCAAGCGCATTATTTAAAATGGCCATTTGTACAATTTTTTTTGAGTTCTTTAATTTTCTGGTATCCATTTTCATTGCATATATTTTTCCATAGTTTTTAATAACATTCTCTCCATAAATAACTTTTGTTTTTATATTAGCAAAGTCACTGGAATATCCGTCTGCCATAATTTTTTTAAACTGTAGTCTATGCATCTCAATGCTTGAATTAAATGCTTCTATAATTATATCAGCCTCCATACTAGAAGATGACGCTGCCCAGTTTTTGAAACATTTATGTTCAAGTGGTGCGACACTTTTATTGTCAACTTTAGCACATATACAAAATTTATTTCTGACACCTAAAGAGAGCACTTTTCCGGATCCTTTCCCTATACAACTGCTGCTCCAAAAACAGCGTTGAAACTGTGCCCATGTCCTTTGTTGACTGCCTTTTGATACTCCAATTTTCCCGCTTTCTTAATATCTTCTAAATATGAAGATATGAGTATGTTATTTAGTTTCTCTTGGGATTCGTAAAACGTTGAGTTGGACATACATGGTATACCATTACGCTGACCAATTCCTCAAAATGCTTAAATTTGCTCCCTGTAGCAAGAGTTCCCCATACTGCGGCCAAATTTATTGACGAGGAAGATTCTTTATGAGTAGAATTTTCGTATTCTCTTTCACACAAACTACATTTTAAAGTTATTGTACTTGATAATCCTAATTTTCTTTCCGAAATTACCTCCACATTTCTTCCCGTACGCAAACTTGAATCATCTGCCTCTTCACTGACCATTTAATTACATAGTCTATATCAACAATTCTATTGCCAGATATAATTTGTTGCTGTTTTTCACTTTCCACACATAGTTGATGCTGCATTATGTCTTCGTACTCCTCTTCTGTTCCCCAAACATTACATGCATTTTTGTCATCTTCTATAAATTTTGGTGTTGAAGCTTCTAAAGCCTGGTGTACAATTTCTTTATCAGACATTCAAACATCTGGCAGAAGTACCAATCCTTTTGTTAATGGCTCATTCGATGGCATGTTGCGATCTATAAATAAATATATTTTTAATGAAAGAAGTAATTTGAATGACAAATATTTACATTGTGGTTAGAATTTATTTAGTAGATAAGAAATTCAATGAAAATTTAAAATGTACCATGTGTAAACAATATTGTCCCATAGTATTTCTGAATCAAATAAGTTAAAAAGCAATAATAAATATTCACTTATTAATAACACTTATTACATTAATCATAAATTCATAACAGTTTTTATTTAAAAATACTAACATACCTATAAATGAAAGTACTGTGAATGATGGATTGAATGGAGAAATGTATCTTGTTCTCGTTGGGGCATGTAAAGAAAACGAGTAGAGTTAGAGAAAAAATAGTTGAATGATGTTCGAGAAAATTTAAAAAGAAGATGTAAAGTAGAAAAGATGGGAAGTGTTTATGCCACAAGTTTTTGTTAGTTTTTCATTTTTAGGAAACGTACAATGCACTCACCACTTGACCAGCGGTCACACGTTTCAAAACTTCCAACCTAATTCTCCTGACATCTGAAAAAGTCAGTTATCTACTTGTTATTTTAATATTTGATAAATCAAATATCAAGCAAACCAGCCAAGTCTATATATTAAATACAGAAAGGAACTACGCATCTCAAAATGATGGGAAACAAACCGAATTGCAGTGGACACGTGTTTAAGTCATTAAGACGTCATCAGCACTGCCCTTGTTAGTAATTAGCTGTATCCCACGAACGAATACATGTTTCATTCCTTGTGTATATGCTTTGAGATCGTGAGTGAGCATATTATAAGTTGCAATTGAATCATCATAACGCTAATTAGATATTAATCTACACGAAATTGCCATTTTCGCAATAGAATAAAAATTTGTTGCTTCCTTGGCCGTACATGCTTGGTATTTGATTTAGCAGATATTAAAATAAAACATTCATGTACGGCCAAGGAAGCAACAAATTCTAATCTACTTGCTCCAACACCCTACCTTTTAACCTTATTCCACATTCAGTTCCTTTGCATTTCTCTCAAACACCATCATTTTCATTTTATCTACATTTACTGTATAGTCCATTCTCTCTGTTGTTTGTAACATCCCATTTAAGTTATTTGTAGCTCATCTGAATTCTCACTTAGTATCACTGCATCATTTTCATACAGAACAGTTACATACTATTACTTCATCGCTGTCCGTGCAATATTATTAAAAGCTAAGTAGACATGGCATATCCTTGACGGACCCCTTGTTTTGTTGCTAACCATTTGTTCACCTTTCCATTGATCCTTAAAGCTTACTCCCTAATTAAAAACATAAATAGCTTTCACAAAACTCTCATGAGCACCATATTTTCTAAAAATGCTCCGAAGTAGTAGCCTATTTTCACAATCATAAGCATCTCTAGGTTAACAAATGTACTGTATAATGCTTTTTTTACATCCATATAAATATTTTTTTCTACCACATGTTACAAACTAAAAATTTGATCGTTTTATAATTTGCCTGGCATAAATCCATATTGTATATCCCAAGCTCCCAATTTTATAATGTTGTCTCCTTTTCAAATAATTACATTCCCAAATATGTATCCTGTAATGCTCTTCAAACTTACTGCTCTATAATTCTTGAAATCAAACTTATCACCCTTCCCTTTATAAAGTGAGGACACCATTCTTCCAATCAGCTAGCACTTGGTATGCATGCATTAAATAACTTATGTAACCGCTTAACCACTACTTCTTCATATTTCTACATGTTACTAGTGATGGCCCAATCCTACAGCTTTCCCATTTTTAAAATTTTTAATCATACTCATAACTTCTTCTTCAGTGATATTCAGACTGTCACCCACAGTTTGTTAATTCACTGCACATCAATCCGTAGTACCACTCAATAAATTTTGAAAATATTATCTATTTCTTTCTTTTAAAACTTCCTAATTCTTGTCACCTTGATAATTCAAACTTCGAGCAAAGCGCCCAAGTCATTATATTTTTATTAGAACGTAAATATTTATATTTAAAATAATACAATAAATATTTAATTATATACTTTGTTAATATTGATAATGTAATAGAAATACAATTCTGCATAAATTACAATGTGAAATTTAATATAAAAATAGCTTTAATACATGCTTTTTATATTTCGTGGGATTGCCTCTTTGCTTAATAGCTGGATCTAATCTTTTTGGCATGGAATGAACAAGTGATTCAGTATAATGTCCTCCATTATTCATTTTTTCATTACTTGTGATGACATGCTTTCTAATTTTTCTATCTAAATAATCCCACACATACTCTATGGGATTCAAATCGGAAAATTATAAAGGAATCATAGCCATATGCTTAGGATGTTGTTTCTGTTGGAAACTCTTGTTCCTACCAAGACCTAATTTTTCCACACTAGGTAGTAAATCGGCTTTAATTATATCTAAATATACCCAACTATGCATGATTTGATCTATAGGCTAGATTGTATTATTAGAGTCTAAGTTCCGCCATAGCCAAAGACGCATAACATCAGATAATTAAAGTACACATTTAGAGAGAAGCATGTTAATTTAGTAAATTTCTCATTCTGTAATTAATTTTTGAACATGAAATAAAATACAACAACTATAATATCCGAAGAAAATAACATTACCAATATATGAATGGTTAAGAAAGATACAATATATATATATATATATATATATATATATATATATATATAAAAATATATTT